>CAIGRO010010699.1:0-20058 GCA_903798355.1 Fraxinus baroniana
TACTATTTTGGTACTCAAAATCGTAGTTTTCAATTCTCTTAGTTAAAAAAAAATTCGAGAGCTCCGCCCCCGAACCCTCGGGAAGGGGGCTCACCCCCCCTCCACCCTCCATATTTTCGTCCTCCCAAACTAAAATTTCTAACTACGGCCATGTAAACATATACATATAAGTATATACATTCGTCGTCGTCATCATCCATTTCAAGAAAGTTGTGAAATTTCTGGTTTTGAATTTGATGTTGAGTGATTTTTGGTTTTATGTATGTAATGCATAATAAAAAAATCTAAAGTGCAAATCGGAGCAGAAATCAGTGGCATCTCTTCCAATTTCAATCTCACCCCACCTTCTCTTACTCAAAAACACCATTCTCCTTCTCGGAATTTCGGGCCAACCCTCCACCACGAGTCATTGTCGAAGAATAGCGCCTCCACGATTTTCCTAAGAATGAAACAAATCTAGGAAATATGGATGAAAACAAATGGGGAAGTGTTAAACGGCATCGTTTCGGTTGACAACATGAGAATTCGACACTTGTAAAAAAAAAACTCACTCTTTTATATTGTTAGGAAAAGACAGCACACATGGAATTAAAAGGGAAGATACACACAGACATAAAGGAAGGAGTGACTAGCAAAGAATTAATTTTTTTTTTTTTTTTGGTCAGCAACCGAGGTGTAAAAAATAGAAGCAGAAAAGATAAAATATACACGGGAAGAAAAGGCACGGCCACGGCTACTTCACTTTGGAAAATAATCACGTTTTGTTTCGTCAATTTTTGGTAATATCATTCCACTTTTATTTATTTAATTTCAACATTATCTTAGACTAAATTATTACATTACTAGGATGAAATTAACCCTTATTATAAGATTTTTGGTTTAAATAATTAGCTTCACGTTAATTTATTTGAATGTTTGGATATTTATTATAGTTTAGTTTGCTTTTCAATTAATTGACCATTAGTTGAATTGTTTGTGAATTTTATTGTCATCGAGAGAGATAATAGTATTGTTAGCACGTAGTAGTAAGTATTGTGAGGTTCGATATATATATATATATGCTTCACATAATTCCTAAATGTTATAGCTGATCATTTAATTCTCTCTTATATATTGGTATTTTTTATAGAGATATAGAAATGTCACATATATGATTAGATTTAATTGCTATCGAGAGAAATTTTTAAATAAATTTGAAACTTTGACCAATTCGCATGATAATAATGAGTAACTTTAATTGTTGTAATAAAAATGGAATAATAAGGGGAATTCTACATCTTAGCAATGCATTTCAAAATTTTGATAAACTTTTACTTTAATTTCTAGTATGTGATAAATTAGACATAGATTTACTGCAACTCATTATTGCTATTCGATTAAAGGTATTATTAACTTTAACTCGATAAAATACGTAGTTTTCGTGAATTCGACACTTAATTATCTATTATATTATTATATCACAATCATGTTCACTTGCGAGTTTTCAAATTGTCAATTATTCTTAAGAATAATGATAACTGAACATGTTCGAGGACAGGGAAATGATGGACGAATGACTTGGCAACACCTGTTTTGAATTTTTATTTTTTTTTAAACTGTCCAATCTATGTCGACACATGTCTCCCTTTTTAAATCTATTTTTGAGTTTGTTTGTGTAACATGATTGTATTGTTAAAAATACACCTGCCTGTCACTTAAATTTTCAAAATCTTGTACTTAGATCCTCGATCCACACAATAAATTGCATTTTAGTATACTTTAATCTCATTCACAAATCTTCAGGTAAAGTGCTGATTAAACCATGCTTAAAGACTTTAATAATGGATTTGGCTCAACAAAAGAAGTGAATTAATTTAGGGTAACACACCCTACCCTACCCTGGCCTTAACCACAAAACGAGGTTAATTAAGCCGCTGATTAGTTAGATATGCGGCAGACAGCGATTCTGCTAATTAACCAAAATTTCTTTTGAAAGTTTTAATTAAACGTATACACGCGCTTATATGTAAATAAAATAATGCATGTAGAAAGTAGAAACCATGAATTTAATGTGCTTGAGATAGAGTATTGAAGGATTAATATGAGAAGTGTATAATTTTTCTATCTAAGAATTATTAAAGAGAGAGACTTTATGAATAGAATTTTATACAACTACAAAAGAGAAAATCTTATACTAATTATGTTAACCTTCAGAAATGTATTACTCACATGGTCAACAGCTTGTAACTTCACGCAAGCTCTTTCAAAACATTGGAACACACTGTTAGTCACTTATGTCATTTTTCCAATGGTGGTGGAGTCGGCCACTAGCACTCCGATGGTCAAGTTAGTTGACGAACGTTGAAGAGAGTAATATGAATGGTAAAATATGTTTGTGATCAACGTTCAGTTTCATTACCTTCAAATGATTAAGTGCATGAGTTTATATGAGTATTTGAAGTGCAATACCGACCGTGCGATGAAGCTCCACCTGGTGGCGAGAACATCTCATATCTCGTCCTAAATATCAATCTGTCAATCATAGGTTGACGGGTATTTAATGCAGCATTTAATGTTCTCTGCCAAGTGAGCTTATGTTTTGACATCTTAGCGTCTGCTGCAGATATGTCACGTCATCAATCATATAAAAATGTGTAAAAGATCTCTGGGTAGAACAGGGTGACAACAATATGCTCTCTTCAACAATTAGTAATCCATCCATACCATTTCGACGTATTTCACCTTGACACATCTCACTTCGTCACTTCGATAAGGGAGGTAGGCAATAGACCCGGGGCATTGGCAGGTCGTCAAAAGGTTTCTTGAGGTGACGCTTCAACGCATGAGGGTGGCGGAGTGCAGGCCTTGTTTTGTTTAGTTGGTCGCCACATTGCATCTGGAGTATCACCATTAGAGGTGTAACAGTAATCCCCAAATTTATGTATGAAATATTCATATGATGCGTGGACTTCATAGAGTTTGATTTTTGAATAAATATATGCTGGCTGACATGGAGCTTCGTATGTTGAGGCAGCGGATATGGAGCCTCGTCATTGGAGGCGTAACAAATTACAATCATAAATTCTATGAAAAATATCTATAACAATGTAATTATATTGGGTATGTATAGTTTAAATCTAAACTTTCATAGAGCTCATGTGTAATTATTTAAATTTAATCTTTTCAAACATGCATACAAAGTTCATATTTTTGTTAAAATTTAATCACTTAAAACAATTTTCATACATTAAGTAATAAAAAATGTCCGTTTTATTCATTTAAATTTGACATTTACCAATATATATATATACACACACCAACATTATTTAAAACTTTTAGTTGTAAAATTAGATAAAAATGTACTGATTTTTATTTTATCTTTAACATACTTTCTCAAGTGCAAGTCAAATTATTTTTCATCAAAAGCATTACATGCTTAAAAGTTCTTATAAACATGGATAATGGTGAGACTTGATATAAGAATTCTTGTCCATTTTGATACTAGATTGAAAAAAATATAGCGAATGTTTAAACTTTTAAAAAGAAACCGATTTATTTATTTAAATTAAACTTTATGTATAACATGTGTGTGTTTTGAATTGAGGTGGGTATTAACTATTATTCAGTAAATAAATCCAAGGCCTAGAAACCTATATATTGGATTAATAAAGCTCACAAATGTCAATAAACTGCCATAGATGCTATGTAGCTTCAAGTTCCAACACTGATTAGGCTACCAGAACCATTAGGCATAATCCGGATTCTATGAAATAGGCATAAAATCTAGAGATATATTCCATCCCTTAGTAATTTATTTTATTCAATAATTAATTTTTGTGTATTTGTTTTCAAGATTATTTTTGCTGCTACGCTTCTATGCTCACAATATATATATATATATAACAATGATTTTTGTAGTAAGATATTATTCCATTGCTTAAAAATAACTAAACGAACAGCATGCAATGATCTTGTCTGCACTTGAAGCCCCAACTTGTGAACACAAGGAATTTTCTCAAGATCATATTCTTTCGAGTTATCGATAAAAAAATAATAATAATATGTATTGGATAACAATGTTAGATTCAATTTTTTAATGAAAGCATAATACACTAATTTTTCGTAAATGAGTAATTGTGAAATTTTAATTCAGGTCTTTCTTTTATTTTAATATATTAGAGTAATGATATTTATCCCTATTAAAATTGAACATTAGTCTACATGACTACGCTTTATAAGTTATATTAAACGAGTCGTGTGACTTTGCATTTAAATGATGAATAATATTATTCAATATATTATGTCAAAATGTCTCATCTTCGTATAAATGTTAAATTACTTTAAGAAACATGATTCAACACAAGATGGCTTTGGTGAAAAATCAATCAATAAGTGAACGAACACGGAGAATTTTCTCAAGATCTTGTTCTTTCGAGTTATCGATACAAAATTATAAAAATATAATTTTTGTTAGATAACAATGGCAAATTCAAATTCAATTTTTTATTTTTTTTAATGAAAGCACAATACGCTAATTTTTCGTAAATGGATAAATATGAAATTTTAATTCTGGACTTTTGTTTGTTTCAATATATTATGTCAAATTATTTCATCTTTTAGATTACTTTAAGAATCGTGATTCATTTCAAGACGGACAAACACAAAGAAAAAAAGAAGGAAAATATAAATTTACGTGATTCAGCAAACTCTCTAACATGCTGTCACAAACCTTTTTTTTTTTCTGTTATTTTATTCCTTTCCTCCATAGTTGTTAGACTCGACTCGAACACTGATCCGGATAATGCAGCGGGTCAATGGATTAATGGTTCAATTGATGACCCGATGGTTCAACCGACGGATTATTGCATAAAAACCTATTAAAAAAAAATATAAAGTATAAGTTTTTTTAGGGGCAAAGTTAAGATTTTTAATTTATTTTTCGCTAAATATTTAGGTTTATAAAATAAAGTAAAATGTTGTACCAAAGTTTTTTAAAAGAATAATTTTATAAAATCAATAAATGATTCATCGATTAGATATAAGTTATTGTACATAAATAACACTAAAGTATTTTGTGGTCAAGTAGTGATGCACACTTTATGTCTCTTGGAGGCCAAAGGTTCGATTCCATTGGATCCAAATATTTTGTAAAAGGATTTCAAAACCCAAATCGGTCAACCGGGCCGGGTAACCGATTTTAACCGAGTCAAGTGCATTTCTACCAATTTAATATGTTCGGCCCGATCAAGGGTCCGAGCCGGTTTTTATAACTATGCTTTCCTCACTTGGATGATTTTATTCCTTCCTTCCTTCTGTTGAGCTACTCTTAGAAAAAATAATTAGATGTGTTTGATCTTGAGAAGATTTCCTATTTGGCCTTAGTAGGGTATTATAAAATATGCAAAAAGTCCTAATTGATATGTAGTCCGTGATAGGGAAAAGTTTAACGTACTTGAAAGTCATAAGCTTACAAATATTTTTATTCTGGTCGCCGAATTTCAATTTGTGTCAATTTGAACGATTAACTTATGTTTCAGTATGATCACTCTACTTTTACTATTTCATCAATAATGGTACCAAAATAGACAAAATATGAATAGCGGAACTTACGACTTGGCTAATGGATATGTCCAAATATTTATACACAAGTCATTTCACTGTGCAACACTCTCTTTAGCATTCAAAAAATATATATATTGTATTGTCTAAATTATAAATATAAGCTAGATCTATAGTTCTGTTGGTCCGATTAGAGTTAATTAACTTTACTGAAAGTTTCCACCAGATCACTGAACTTCAAAAATCACCATATTTGTCACTGAACTTTGCAAAAAGTTTTTCAAATGGTCACTGGATTCAATGATCATGTATGAAATTTTTTGCAAAGTTCAGTGATCCCGTAAAACTCTTTTGCAAAGTTCAGTGACGAATGTTGTGATTTTTAAAGTTCAGTGATGGATGGGGTTGTAGTTTTGAAAATTCAGTGACTAACCATGTAGTTTTTAAAGTTCAGTGACCCGGTGGAAACTTTCGGTAAAGTTCAGTGACTATTGGGGTAATTAACTCGTTCGATTACAAACTTTTTGTCAGTTTTGTTTAAAATAATAGATGATCCTTGTTCGGGTGTTCTAGTTCTCCCTCTTGCTCAGTTTTAAGCTTCATATCACTAGAATGTACTAACTTGAACTTTAAATGACGAACATAAAACAAACTAAAAGTTAGGTGACGTGGTTAAATTTATTCAAAAATGATTTGTAAGACGTGATTCGCAATGCTCGGCTCCCCAACAAAGAAGGGATCTCATGGAATTCAAGATCGATTAACAAGAATTTTTTAGCTTTTGTCACGAGTAAAACTATGCAACATCAAGTGGTGGTGTGTATTTATCCTCGAAATTTGGAATGGTTTATAATATATTTTTGTCCCAAATATTTGCTTATTATAAGAGGTCGAACCAACGGTAGAATTTAAAAAAAATGGGAGGGAATAAATTAGAAAATATTGTATTTAACAACTTAAATTTTTTTTATCAATTTCGTTCACAAATTGTAAAATGTCTTGGAAACTGTAATTAGTTAAGGTAATGTGTCTTTGTAGTTATTTTTCTTCAAATTATTAAATTATTTTTCACTTGTGATATTTGATTTTCTTCTCAAATTTTACAAGATTTGTTGAACTGTCTCACCTAAAGAGCTTGTATTTTTAAATGGAAAGGTTCATTTAGTAGTAAAACAGATGAAGTCCTTGTCTCATTACTCTTTTATACGAGTTGTGTATGTTTTAAGCTTTAAATCAAAATAAAATTAATTTGTAAGTGACGACACATACTAAGTATTACATTTAAATAAATAAACTCACACATTTAAACAGTTTAAAACTGTAGACGGGATTATGATTAATAATTTTAAATAATTATAAATTTTGTTGTATGACTCAACTATTGGGTTTGTGACCCAAATTTGGTTGGATTTTTTTTTTTTTTTTTTTTTTTGGAAAAATACAGTTTCCTTTATTCCACACATTTTTTATTGGAAAAATATTATTTTCTTTATTCTACGCATTTTTTATTGAGAAAATATTTTTTTTTCTCATTCCATGCATTTTTATATTATTTCCATCTTTAAAAATATTGTTAGGGTTTTGATATATCCCCGATATATAATTGTCTCTTTTCTACAAATCAATTTATCACTGAAAGTCTTCATTGTCTAGGAGCACAATTATTGTATTTTCTCTTCATTATAGTTGTTGAGCAAAATCTCCAATTCTTCAGCTAAATTAAATTTTTATCTTTGTGTTCATCTTATTGTTGTGATCAATAATTTGTATCGTGTTGGATAACCTTGGTGTTAGGTTTTTGTTGATTTTGTAATTGGCAAATTCTGTTAACAAAAAGACTTCGTGTTGTATTGGAAGTGCGAAAAGAGTCTCAGTTATACGTTTTGCAAGGTTGTATAAAATCCATAAAGAACAATCAACAAATGTTTAGTATCATGGTGAATATTCAGTTTGATACATTATCGTTGTGATTTGGTTTGCGGTCCATGTTAAAGAATACAATTCATTCCAGTTCGGAGGATATGTGTAATGTAGCTTTGCCACCACAAGTGATGTCATCGTATTCAATTGTTAGGGACAGACCTAATAAAAATAGATACGGTGATGTTGATTTTGTTGCGTATACTTTAAGTGTATTTGAAGGTATTGAGTCTGGCAGGTGGCCTTCTACAAAAGCATTTGGCGTTGATTTTGTTTCAAGGTGTGTTTCGGTCATGTTTGGTAAATTTTAAATTATTTGTGATTTTAGTTTGAACACGAAGTAATTTTGTGGAGCAGTGTTTGGATTCATTTATCCAAATTGGATATCGTGGAAGATGTGGAGAATTTTTGGTTTGTTGGAAAAGTTAGTTCAGTTCTTATTGAAGAGTTCTATGCATTCCTTGTCGTCGGATTTTTTCTCCAAGTAAAGAAGTTTTGGAGTTTCGTTCGCGTGGAGATTGTTGGGCTTGTAGCCTAAATTCAGTTAGATTTTTCTTTTGGAAAAATATTTTTTCCTTTCTTATAAGCATTTTTTATTAGGAAAATATTGTTTCATTTATTCCATGCGTTTTTTCATACTATTTCCACTTTTAAGAATATTGTTAAGGTTTTGATATGTCCCTTAGATATAGGTGGCTCTTTTTTACAAGGTGATTTATTATTAAAAGTTAGAATTATTGTGTATGAACACAATTATTCTTTTTTCTCTCCTTTATAGTTGTTGAATAAAATTTCCAATTCTTGTACCAAATTAAGTTCTTGTCTTTATATTCATCTTGTTGTTGTGATCAATATTTCTTATCGTACTGTATAATCTCGTTCCATCCTAACACCAATTTACGAATTTCAAAGGAGTGATCGATGTAAGTCATAAGTGGGTTAGGGCCTGTTTGAGCCAACTCTTTTGAAAATGAGAATGAAAAATATAGTCGTTATTGAGGCTCATACAAGATATAGAAAAATTGAATTTAAATATTGATGTGATAGGTAACGATCATATTTTTTATTTTAATGAGAAAAAAATATGGCTCGTAATTTGAACTTGAAGAGGTTCAGTTTCACGAGTCTACCTACAAGTCAAAAAATTGAGGCAATCTTGTTCTATGCCCATTTCTACGTATGTTTTGTTCAAATTTCTTGGGTTGGTACAAATTGCCAAGTAATTCAAATCCAGTCTTTTGAAACTTGCACCAAAACCATCAGCCGCAAAAGACTTTTTTCTAGTGTCGGCATGACAACAAAGAAAACCAGAATCATCGATGAGTTTATTTTTACTCTTCGATAAAAATTTGAAGGCAATCGAATTAATATTTCAATGAAGACATCATCACGTCCATCCCTTATTTGAGAGTTTAAATTTTACATGCATGAAATATATAAATAGACTTAAGCCATTTTATCAGAAAGTATTGTCAAATTTCTTGACAGATGATTTGTTGGCAGGGTATGATTGGAGGTAAAAAAAAATTAAAAAAAAATTAAACATTTTATTGATAAAATGCCTTGTGACATTATGTTAGAAATTAGGCAAAAATTTCTAACGAAGTAGCAAAGTTGATATAAATTGTCTAGAACTTGTTTTACTGATAATTGTCAATTAATTATATTTGATTTGTATATTTTTTCACCCGAAAAATATTGAAAATTTGAATCTTTTGGTGTTGTTTGGCTTTATTTTTCATGGAAATAGTCCACTAAAGAGATACAATTTGATACAATTGGGGATAAAAATTGTTTCCATTACCAAAAAAATATTAAAAAATAAAAATTGTCGAGAAATGTTTTTCCCATCATAGTGGTGGGAAAATCTTTTACTCAAAAATTAACAAATTGTGAATATGCGGGTGAAAGATGAAAAATCAGTTCCATAGAAAATTTGAACAATCAAACATGTAAAAAGGTGAAAATTGAAATTTTCATCTTCCATAAAATTAAAGGTAATACTAATTGTACATTATGATGTACATCAGGGGTTACAATCCTTCACATGAGGGTGGGGTCCACTCAAATAACAAAATATTATTTCATAGATCCAACCCCACATGTGAAGGGGTAAGCCTTAATGTACAAGTGGATATACCTAAAATCAAAGTGGTAGTCTTAGCTTTTTACATCCTCTAACTTCGAAAAGTCAAATATTTTCCCATATTTATGCCACGCCACAGCTGGCTGCCTACAAATATGCCGAATGTTACAATTGGTTGCTTCCCCACCCATAGGCTTTTTCTGTAGCTTGTCTCTTTGTCGGCCTTCATATGCAGCTAAATTGGAGAAAATAAATTTTATAATAGTATTTTTTTTTTCAAAAATACGTGATTAAAAAATTTAAAAGGAAAAAATTGCATTTATGGATAAATTTTTTTCATCGGAAAAATATGTGATGGTAAACGAGTTTGAAGAAAAAAATTTATAGAATGGGGGTTAAACAAGGGCTGAAATTCATCAATAATGGCCGAAGTTTATAAGAATTTCTATAATAATAATTGAAGCAATTTTCTTATTTTATTAGTGACTGAAGTTTATAGTAGTTTCACATAAGGTCACCCCATATAGAAGAAAATAATGTAATAATTTCCTCGTCACCACTAAGTATCACATTGGACTAATTAACAAGCGTCATTACCCATTCGGGGCCTTCGGGGGTGGTCGAGTTGATGGAACATGTGAATACAAAGACCGAATGTCACGAGTTCGAATTTTCTGCAAATACTTCCTTGATCGAACCCGTCGCACCGGGCTTGCATAGTGCGGTTTATCTCTCTTGTGTGGTTTGCTGGCTACTGTACATGAAGCGAGGTTTACCCAGTGAAAACTCACGGATAGTGGCTCCGGATTCCTACGTTAAAAAAAAAAAAAAAACAAGCGTTATTTTGTACATAAAGCAAGGTATTGTCATGTTCCCAAGAAACCCCATGTGTTATAAAGGATTTATGTCAAGATAAATATCGATTTAAGGCTATATCCAATATATCAATCAATTGTTTTTTTTATAAGTACGGTTACACTTAGCGGCAATAAGTATGAGTTTATGTTCGTTTCTCTAACTGATTAACTATTTGTGTCACCTTTATAAGCTTCAGTGACTAATGGAGTAAGAAAATTATTTTAATAAACCATTTTGAAATTTGTTACAAACTTCAGTGATTACGATAAAATTAATTAACTAAGTTTCAGAGCAAGTTTGGAAGTGATCGGGTGCTTATAAGTTGTGAGGCATACAAAATCTGAATAATAAGTGGGCATCAAGTTATCGATCATATTAAATAAACGGATAATAAAGACGCAACGAAAACTTCTCCGAAACTCTATTATAGGAAAATCAAATTTTGGGATTAAGTGGGTCAAGCAAATGACCCTCAAAAGCAAAACTGGAAGAGAGCTTCACAGACTATAAAAAGAACGTGTAAACCATCAATTCACGAGAGTAACCTATGATGAGGAATTAAATGGTCGATTTGACTAATATTCGTTGTACTTAACTGTCTGTTAAGTCCAAAATAATAATTTAAGCTTTTAGAAAGGTAATTTATGATTAAGGTTATTCTCTACTTGAATCATTGTCACATCATATGGTCCGATAATCTTCTAACATTATTCGAATTTTTATTTTAATTTATATATCTTTTACATGTTCATCATATATATGTAGTTAAATATAATTTTTTATAATCAAATGATAATTGTCAAATAAGGAATAAGTGATTTCATAACTTCAACTAAAGTTACATGCATACTTTTGTCTCTTAGATGCGTCATATTAGATTATTAAACTAATTTTATCTAATCAGTATGAATTTGTTCAACCGTATACATTTGAGGTGGATTTAGATCATAGTATTTATTTAAACTATATAAATTTCACTGGTAAGTAAAAATAACTTATAAGTAAAAAAAATTACGGGTTATAGTTACAAAATTCACGCACGAGTAAAAATATCATTATAAGTTTGGATCGATGCATATCGGTATGAGGAAGCTCGAGATTCATACCATGTATGTGGCACACAACTCGTTTTATTGATGTTAATCAACAAATCACAAAAAATTTGGGTTAGTAAATCTTCAATTCGTCCTAGGATGTTCCGATTATTTCTGAAGTTCATCATCGAAAACGTTTTCCACTTTATTTTTTAATCGATTACTTATATAAGTAGAAAAATGTATTATAAATTAAAATCATTATTATTATTCTCACGTTATATTGTTAAATCTTTATTTCTTTTGAAGATTCTTGACAGCAATTCCAAGTAAAATGACAGATTGCAAAAAAATAAAAAATAAATAAAAAATAAAAAATACTTTTTTGACTTTTTTTTTAGTAGGTTTAAAATCTTAAGGGTTTAAGAGTGGAACGGTCGCATTTTTTGACTTGATATGTACAGGGTTGTGCTAAAATGGCAAGACAGTTCAAAAGAAGCCCCTTTACAAGGAAAACAACACGTCCATGACACATCTACTTTCCTAATTATAATTAAAACACTTGCTTTTGACTTTTGAGATCAAATGCTGTTTTAAATTAATTATATTTTGTGACTTATGATAACTTTGTGCGAGTATTAAGGTCAATATGACGGTACATTTGAAATAACGTCGATTCTTTTCTTTATTTTATTTTAATTTTTTTTAATCAGTTTGAAAAGAAGAATAGTTCGAGTATTTATAATTTTATATGTTGATTATTTTAGTCTTTATATGTAGATTGTCGTTTTGATTTTAAGATATGGTATTTTACCATTAAGGTATTTCCATAAAATTGCGGCTCATTCAACAACACTAATCTTAAAATCTGTTACTAGTTTGAATTTTAAACTAATATAATTGCTCATTTAATAGTAAATGGCGATATATGTTGTTTTTTTACTTGCATGTTAATAATAATTGGCAAGTCAGAGATGGAGAGAATAATGTAAAACTTAAAAATCAATACATTTCATACAACTTAATCATACTTCTCGTGATTATATGTCGTGTGTAGTGTATATCCGACTTTAGTTCATTTTTCAACTCAATACTCGAAGGTAATCGAATAAATTTATTTTAGTACTCTCAAATTTAAGAAGTCCATGACTTCCTAATAGTCGAAATTAATAATGGAGCCACATGATTGACGGCCAGCGACCCCACATAACTAGGATGACATGTGCGTATCCGGCATATGTCAGATATCAACACTTTTAGGACACTCTATCATAATTATTTTTATTTCTTTCAAAAATATTAGCTCAAAATTATTATTAAATAACAAATAGTTATTCATATTTAAAAGTTTTCTACAAGAAAAATTAATAACAAGTATAAAACTAAATTTTACATTATATAAATAAAGAATATTAAAAAATTCAATCAATATGTCGACGACGTATCGTGTCAATACTTTTTTGAAAAATCACGTATTGACATATTCGATATGCATAGTTGTCTGTGTGAGTGTATCATAACTCATCTCTCAACACATAGTTAGTGTTATATTGCTTTTAAAAAAAATAAATTCAACTTACATTTTTACTCGACGGTAAAAAATATCTTGCTCCACCATTAGTCGAAATTGTCTTTATTACCTTTTTAAATTGTGTCTTTTTGATATATCAGTGTATTAATTTCATGATCTTAGGAAGTCTGTACTATAATAGTCGGTGTCTTAAAAACACAAAAGGAGAGAAAAAGGCAAAAAATAGACAGGTACAATCGGACACGCGTTTAGTCAAAAACCGTGTGAAATCCTTGAAGGTTTGAACGTGGATATTTGCTCATACACTACTGCAAAAACATACCAAAAATCAGTCTTTGCCACCCTCCAAAATTCTCACCAAATCAGCCGTAGAAAAATAGGTACAATTCCAAGTCAAAATTCCCTGGCAGAAATTGTGCTGCACCGTCCTCTCACAAATTCTTATATATATACAGAGATTCATTTACAACCCTACAATCCGTTAAAAAAAAACCTCACACACACACACACACACGGAGAGAAAGCTGAAACATATAAACATGGCATTTAAAGGGAGGTTTATTCAAGTTTTTGCAACCATAATGTTACTGATGATAATGGGTTCACAGCTGATGAATCCTGTCCAATGCAGAGCCCTTCGGTCGAGGCCGGAACCCATGGTTTCCATCTCCCGTTCTAGTAAGCAACCAGAGGGAGTTTCAAGTAGTAGTAGCAGTAAACAGAGATCAGTAAGAGGTTTGGCGTTCATTTTGGCTTCTGGGCCAAGCAAGAAAGGTCCTGGACATTAAACTGTTATATATAGATTCTTCAAATTTTGGAAATTTGTATTTAGATAATCTTGTTTTATAACACAGAGATTTCATCAATTTTCTTGGAATACTTTCCCCTTTGAAAAGGATTATTAGATCACGTACTTGTATCATGTTATTGAAATGTTTATTACACTATTTTCTTGATTTTGTCATTCTTTTCTTTCTTTTTTTTTTTTTGGTGCCTAATTCGCATCAGCAGTGTTAGGTGTACATTTTCGCAGTCAATTGTTTTTTGTCAACAAAGGTGACAAAAAATGATGTGCAAATAGATAAATCCAATTTGCATAGTTATAATAACATTTATAGATGGTTAAAAGGTTATAAAAACCAATAACGATACTAATTTTTATTCTCACTACTACAAATTTATCAAAAATGCCCCATGTGGGACTAACCTCTTGTTTGGTGGGGATTAAAATCATATTTTTAATAAATTTTAATAAAAATTGATGAAAAGAATGGATGAAAAGTAACGAGTCTCATAAAATATATGTTTAAAATTAATTATCGATTTTGACTTAGATTAAAATTTTGATTTAATCATCACTAAACATGGGCTAAAAATACTTGTATGCCATGGTGTTCTTAGGGAAAGGTATGTCATAATTATCGGCGCTTATTGTTTAGAATAATTATTTTTCTTGCAGGGTCATGTGAAGAGCGCGTTGAATATAAAATTTAAATGAAGTCTTGTAACTTTTTAATATTTTAAAGTTTTAAAAGAAGGGGTTGGATAAAGGATTGGATCAAAAGATTTTTTGCGTATCATAATGTACCAAGAGTTGAAAAAAATTCCCCTGCATGTGTGAAGTCAAGAGGTGGATCACGAGATAGAATAATTGTACCTATAAAAGTTTGACTTGGTTAATTTCCTTGTACACGAGGATACATAAAAAGTTATACAATTTTGTTTGGTTGATTGCAAAATATACCCAATTACTGCTAATTTTAAAATTTAGGAAATCGTATACTGGTATATGATTAAATTAAATAGATATGGCAACCGCCNTTATACAATTTTGTTTGGTTGATTGCAAAATATACCCAATTACTGCTAATTTTAAAATTTAGGAAATCGTATACTGGTATATGATTAAATTAAATAGATATGGCAACCGCCCCGCCACTCCCATACCCTATCCCGCTCCGCTCCCCGCCCCACCTTAAACGGGGCGGGATGGGTTCGGGGCACTTCCCGCCTCGTCCGGCCCCGCCCCACCAACCCCGTTGGGACCGATTTTTTTAGCCTCGTTCGGGACGGGACGAATTTTTTTGCCATCACTAAAATTAAATAAATAAAAGTTGACGACAAAATAATTACTGTAAACAGAATTAAGCAGAGCATTTCATTCAATGTCATTCATCACCATAAACAGATTTAAAGGCATCACAGCCGAAGAAATTTGAAGGTATAGTATGAGATAATTAGAAACTAATTAATTAAATAAAATTTACAAATTAGTTGAAAACACTCGTGTAATGCCATGATTGCCTTATTCCGTTTAGTAGATCAAAATGTCAAAATGAGTACCTTACTATTTTTAACTTGAATCTATAAAAATTGAAAGAAAAACTTATTTATTTACTTATATGTAAACATTTTAAGCTTAGCCAAACAAGATGTAACTTTCCCTTTTTTAAGTTTTTATTTTGGGAAAATTATTGTGGGCTCCTTAACCTTTCTGGTAGTGTGATTTTGGTCCTCCAACTTAATTAATTCTTTCAATGTGGGTCTTTACATAGTAGAAATTGTTCATATAGACGCGGCATTTATTTTGTTATAGGAATGCACTATTTTTGTACGAACGCACTTTGAAACTTGTGGAACAATTGACTATAGAAAGAATATATTGTCAATATTGGACGATTATTTTCGCGTATAAAAATAATCATGTTCCACCTGAATGTTACGTCAACCATGAAAAGGATCTCATCATGTGCCCATGTATCACAAGATGAATACTTATGCATTGGTCGCAAGGCCTCATGGACCAGAAGAACATCTTGACTGCTGAAGCTCCCCTGAGCAAAGGAATACACAAAACCATAACACTTGGCAAGGAACTCGGTTGGGCCTCGGACTGCCTTTTATAAAGGGCCTTGACATGGACATAAACCTTAGTACGAATTTCGACAAAATCAACTCAGATGTTAGTGCAAGTTTTTTAGTGTAAGAATAATGTTACCTAACATTAATGATGTTGAACACCAGTTTAGGTGTTAGCATATCATAGATTCTATTAAATGGGTCATAATTCTTTCTATTTAATTGAACCTATAATTTAATGTTACTTGCTAGACTGGTGTTAAACACCAATGGTGCTAAAAAGCTCTACGTGCAAACGATGAAATTTTGAACAAGTGTCACAAAATCACGAAAATACATAAGTTTTGAAGAATGAAACTTTATCACGACTTTCAATAAAACGATAAAAGAATGTCAACTCACAAAAATGACAAAAATGCCCCTAAAATTATAAATATAGCACAACAAAGAAAAGGATTCAAAAAAGTTATTCTATGAAATCAAGGGATTGAAAGAACATCTAAAAAACTCCTCGAATTGAAAGAACATTTGGAGTCGTACCTCTGAAAATCTAATGACGGTCTCCGGTCGAGAAATAATTTTTGATCAAAATAACATTGGAATCTGTCACTTTGAAATAGAAATTCGCTCCAAGAAGGGAAAACCTTACCGAAATTGAAAAGAAAACAAAAATCTACCATCGTTTTTAATAAAATTATTCGTTTTTTCAGGTCAATGGTTTGGCTCCATAAATGGAAA
Source organism: Fraxinus baroniana (assembly GCA_903798355.1). Classification (NCBI taxonomy): domain Eukaryota; kingdom Viridiplantae; phylum Streptophyta; class Magnoliopsida; order Lamiales; family Oleaceae; genus Fraxinus; species Fraxinus baroniana. The sequence continues at coordinate 16,565 of CAIGRO010010699.1, forward strand.
TTCTTACCAAAACCACGAGCAGTAAAGATATGAGGAAAAATAAAAGCCAAGAAAGATAAGTAGAAGCAAGTCAAACAAACGATGATATTCTCAAGAAGAAAACTTTTTCGTTTCAGCATGAAACATTTAGAGAAGAAAAAAGTGAAGATCATAAAAAAAATGTCCATGTTAACTCAAACTGTAACCGACATAGCTATTAACATGTAACATTTTGCCGAGAAAAGCACTACCATAAGACAGTTCTAAAGTGCAACAATGATATTCAATTCCGCCTCTCTTGGGAAATAGGGTCGATTTGTTGGAATTTGGTTTAGATAATGAAAATAAAATTATGGAAAATTGACTTTTTGTCAATTTCAATCAAATGTTCGGACTTGATCCAATAATCAAATTATGAATATAAATAGACTAACGTGTTATACTCGTTAAGTAAATCGTCGTGGTATATTTGAAATTTTAAAACCAATTTTGGATGAATAAAAATTTGTGGTCCAAAGTTGAATAGAAAAGAGGATATACACGTTGAATATTTTTTAAATCTATTGCTCGCTTATCACTCAAGCGAGCTCTAGTGATGAGACTAGCGATATTCCAGGGACACGCGAGCGAGATAAGTTTTGATAAAAGGGTGTCACTATCTCTCGAGCGAAAGCCTAGCGATAGGATAGCGACAACAAATGCTGCAACCTTTGGCAAAAGTTGCTGAGTTTGAGGCATGACACTTGACTCACAACCTTTCCTTCTTTATATATAGGCCCTTTAGACGTCCATTATGCATCCCATTTCATTTTTGCATTGATCATTATATCAAAACTCTTGTAAAATACTCTCCAAAGTCATTCCAAAATCATTTTCTTGTAGAGAGAAAATCATCGTTCCAAGTTTGTTGTTGATAGTGGTGTGAAGTGCTTTTATCACAAGTTGTATCTTGGGAGACAAGTGTGGTAGTCCATTATCATCGTTACGGGGCATTATTGTTTTAAGGAGAAAGTCTTTTTACTTGCCTTGAATTTTGATCTTCACCTTATTTTCTTTTTCCTTGCCTTCTTTATTTCCATGTTCTAGAATTTAATTACGCTCCGATAAAATTAATCTTAAATATTTTCTCTGTCTAACCAACTATTTACATATGCTAATGCCTCAACATTCTTAAGACAATATTTGTCTGTTTGTGATTGTTGTTGAACATCATTTCTTCATCTATAGAATAAACCTTTTTGTGCTATTCTCTTCTTTCATTATTTTGTACGTTGAACTTTTGTTTATAACAAGAATGAATATTGTTGATCAAACAACAAATGGTATAAACCATGGGGTTCCGCATTTGGCCATACCTATATCAAACTCTCACATCCCACATGAGAAAAAACGAAAAAGTTTGTAAGTGTGGATTTTGAAAGATGGCAACAAAAAATGTTGTTTTATCTTGTTACTTTGAATTTGACAAAATTCCTAAAAGAAAGGGCTCCTGCTGCACAAGAAGGAAAAAATAATTGTGTTTCGATTATTGCATTGGATGCATGGAAGCATTCGAATTTCATTTGCAAAAATCACATCATAAATGGATTGGACAATATGCTTTATAGAGTGTATAGTTCAATGGACTTGGCCAAGATCTATGAGATTTGTTGGAAAAGAAGTACAAGACCGATGATGCCGGATCAAAAAAGTTCATTATTAGAAAGTTTTCGAACTACAAAATGGTAGACTCTAGAACCATTATAAGTCAAGTACAAGTATTTCAAGTTTTACTTCATGATATACATGTTGAAAAGATGGAATTGAGTGAGTACTTCCAAGTTGCACCCATAATTGAGAAACTATTTCTTATATGGAAAGATTTCAAGAATTATCTCAAGTACAAACGAAAGAGAATGAATTTGGAGGAATTGATAGTCCGTTTGAGGATCGAGGAAGACAATAGAAACAACAAAAGGAAATCTATTGTTCAACTTGGAGCAAATCTTGTTAAAATTGGTTCAAAGGTTGTCACAAGAAACGTAAAATCTCCGGTGTTTTACCAAAAAGAGACAACTCCAAGAATGACAAGAAGTTTAAATGCAACTGTTACAATTGTGAGAAATTCGAATATTGCTCTAATGAATGTCGAAAGCCTAAGAAGCACGCACAAACAAATGTGGTTGAAAGAGACACATTTTCTAAAGGGATACAAGAGAAGTTGTTTCTAAATATAGCATTGATGGAATTCAATTAAATAGTGGGCTGATACTGGTGGTACCCATCACATTTGTGTAGATAAGACTATGTTTTCCAACTAGAAAGAGTTAATTGGAGAACAACTTTTTATGGGAAATTTTACAAATTCTAAAGTCGAAGGACAAAGGAAAGTTACTTTGAAAATAACATTTGGCAAAAAACTCCTCATCAACAATGTCCTACATATACTGTACATTCGTAAGAATCTTGTATTCGGGTCTCTACTTAGCAAAAATGACTTTAAACTTGTATTTGTATCCTACAAATCTGTACTCACTAAAATGAGATGTATGCTAGTAAATGATGCCTATGTGATGGAAAGTTCAAAATGAACGTTCTTACAATTATATCGAAATAAAGCACTATGAATGAAATTTTGAATTATACTTATATGCTTGAGTTATCGTTTTTTATAGCATAGTCGATTAGGACAATTTAATTACAAATCTATGCACAAACTTATGAATCAAATTTTAATTCAGACACTTAAGATTGATCCTAATCATAAGTGTGAAATATGTGTTGAAGTAAAATTGTCCAAAACACCTTTTCACTCAATTCAAAGGAACATGATACCTTTAAAAATTATAAATAGCAACATTAGAAGAAATCATAATTTCTCAATTTCAGTACATTGAGAGTACACTTAAAAGGTATAATGTATTCGAGGAAAGTCTTGCGAAAATCCCTATTAACACAAATTTACATTTAGTAAAAAATACTAGTGAATGTGTATCACAACTAAAGTGTTCACATATTATAGGCATTCTTATGTATATTACACACTACACTCAACTGGACATAGCATTTACTGTGAATAAACTTAATAGATTCATAAGTATTCCAAACATGATCATTGGAAGGCTTTATAAGGGTCCATAAGTACTTAAAATATACTTTAACATATAGATTACACTTCATAAAATATCCCGCGGTATTAGAAGGATACTGTGATGCGATTTGGATATCCAATATAAAATATTCTAAATCTACTGGTTGTTATGTTTTTACCATTGGTGGAGCTTCTATATCATGGAAATTGACAAAGAAAATGTGTATAGCTCGATCAACGATGGAATTAGAGCTTCTTGCTTTGGATAAAGTTGGAGAAGAAGTTGAATGGCTTCGTAACTTTTTGGAAGAATTCCTTGTTGACTTAAGTCGGTACCTACAATTAGTATACATTGTGATAGTCAATCGACTATTGGCAAAGCTCAAAGCAGCATATATAATGGTAAGTTTAGACATATACATCGTAGACACAATACCATTAAGCA
>CAIGRO010010712.1:0-10070 GCA_903798355.1 Fraxinus baroniana
ATGAGGGAACTCGGGCTGTTAAAAAATCTAAGTTGCAGATGTTGACAGCTAGATACCACTTAAAAGTTACGGATTACCAAATTAACGGCTACTAAATTACCGAATGACTATAACTATCCGTTTTTAGTTTTGACTATACGTGCGGAATTATTCTATTAAAAGCCACAAGTTACTTTTTAGTGGTTTCTAAATGATTAAGCATACACATCCAATTTACCTAGGTTTGAATACCGCAGTTTGTAATATGGAAAGTAATAAAGAACACCAATAATTGTTTACGAAGAAACCCAATATGGAAAAATTTTGGGACCAACCCAATTACCTCCACTATAGACAATATGAATTAAAGTCCATTTTCAGCATAGCAAATTTCACTAGTTCCTGTTGTTATAATTCCTATAATTTCCAAGATCTGCTATACCTACTAGCTTCCCGATCTTCTATAATTGTCTCTTCCAAGTGGAATTCCAAGAATCTCTAAAACTTGTGCTTTTCATGTACTTGCAGACCACTTCTCCCCATGCCCGACCGAGAGAGTACGTTTTCAAAGTATTAAGGAAGTTAGGTGGTTTGGATTTACGGACCTTGATATTTTTCCAAAACTTAGTTAACAGGTCTCAAGAATGATATGAATGATTCCACCAATGAATTTTGTTCTTGGATCTCTCAAAAGATGATATGAATATGAGTTACAATAAGATAACCCCAAATTTTCGTGCAATGACTTGGATATTTATATGAGAGGGTGATTGGGTTGAAAGGGCCGGAAAAATATGTTTAAAAATACAAATTAGGGTTTTTCGAATCGACCTATCGCTCAAGCAAGAAGTTGGCGGCAGGTGAGCGACAGTGAGCGAGANATACCAATGAGGTACAATGAGACAACCACACATTTTCATGCAAGAGCATTTGTATCTATAGTTGGAGGTGTATGAGTAGTATGTGTCATGTAAAACTTTTCAAAATCACGAACTAGGGTTAGTCACGTACTGTCGCTCGAGCGCTGGGAACTTATCGCTCGAGCAATGCATAAGCGAGAAGCGAGCGACAATGATTCTGTTTCTGTTACTCGAGCGATGGCCAAGTGTGAGTATAACAAAATTCCGGCACTGCTTCTTACTTGTTTCCAAACTCAAACTCAAACCCTAGGCTACCTAATTCAACTATACAAAATTGCACTTCACTCCTTGACTTTTACACATATTCAATAAAATCTTTTTTGTTCACAGAATTATCAATTACAATATTGAATCTAACAAATCTTAAAGTTTAACTGGATCATTTTGTCACAACCAACCGAGTTGAGAAATTCGGAAAGATGTCTAAACGCTCCTCCGCTTTTGTGCTCTTGCTACCTTTTTTTTTCCTTTTGTATGCAGGATTTTTATTTGGGGTAGGTTTGATTAAAGACATGAAATGATTTCTTATTAATAATTAAGAAATTGATTTCTAGGGTCACCATAAGGGTTTCAAAATAACTTCGTTCACCATCTGTAACTCGAAAGTCTGGGAGGAAGATGGAAGAATTGAAATAAAAACCTCAAGTCTTCATCTTGGTCTTCACAAGGACATGTTAAAACTCAAGTGATTGCCTCCTTTTGGGAATTTTCTCTATTACAACTTACAAGTTTCCTCCAAGAATTTAACATGGTAGTGATCTAAAAAGTAAAATTATAAAAATCATTATAAAAATCTAGAAAGCATTACTCAATTTTGGAACAAGAATTCAATTCTAGACCAAAATCAAATTTATACACAACCCTACTAATTTGACATCATAGCTGAATTTGCATTGTTCCATAAATGATCCCTTAAGAATATTTTCACGAAAAAAAAGAAAATAATTTCTCTACTCTAGATTTTTTATATTAACATTTTATATACATCATTTACAATCAAGATTAGACAAAGCAGAACTAGAAAACCTGAATTTAATCTGAATTAATGTGATTCCCGAGCAAATTAAAGTATTGTAATCGGAGAGCTCATGCTGAACAATGAAAATTACTTGTGAAAGCACCTAAAAAAGGGGAAAGAAATTGGCATTGAGCGAGTGTTTGAAGTTGTTAAGTTTTGGAGTTCCACCTTAAAAGGTCAACCTTGTTAAGAGAATTAGTTCAAACTCTTATAAATTAGTATATATTTTCATCTTTATTCGATGTGAGATTTTTATCCCTTAACATGCCCCCACAAGATGGTGGCTCTTTTGGGCAGATCAATCTTGAAATTCGTGTGCTCAATTTTTTTGAGTCTTAATCAGTTCGAATCGCTCGTTGAAACTTAACGGACTCTGATACCATGTTAAGATTTGAGGTTTCATCTTAAAAGGTCAACCTTGCTAAGCGGAGTGGCCCAATCTTTTATAAGTTGATCTATGTTTTCATCTTTATTCTATGTGAGATTCTATTTGTTAAGGGATAGAATCCCACATCGAAAAAAGATAAAAACATAGACAAATTTATAAGAGTTTGGACTACTCCTCTTAATAAGGTTGACCTTTTAAGGTGGAACCCAAAACTTAACAAAAAAAAAAAAGGATAAAGTTTGGAAGAATGCTCATTGCTAAGGTGTCAATTTCATGACACATGGTGTTTCTACGTAAAGAAAGGTTCCCTGTGGGGTCCTATCATAAGCTGAAGCCGAGAAAATATGGTCCATACAATGTAGTCAAGAAGATCAATGATAATGCCTACGTGGTCGACTTGCTATTGATATAAACATCTCTCGCACCTTCAATGTAGCTCATCTGTATGAGTTTTGTGATGATGTTCCACTCTATCCGAACTATAACATTGGGCCGAGTTCTTCATAGGTGGGGGAGACTGATGTAGGACAACTTGCTTTGGAGTTTGAAGAAGTGCTGACCAGAAAATTAATAAAAAAAGACCTTGTCAGGGGCAATTTTGTCATTTATCGCGATGATGTCGAAATTGGTTGAAATTTTGGCAGGCTGATTGGAAACGGCCCGAAAAATTGGACTCGGGACAAAGCCCGAGATCTCGGAATTTTAACCAAATTCTTTCATTTAGGTCTTCGAATAATTAATTAATTTTCATATTTTCCATTTTGAGTTTTTGCTATTTTTGGAATGTTTTATTATTCTATGCTTTTAGAGTTTCTTGTAACGCCTATTTAAAGGCTTTTGAACGTTTTTTTCGTCATAATAGAATTGAATAGAAGTTTTGTTTTTTGTGAATTCTAGTTTTCTTATTTTCAAGATTTACGCTGATAAATCTTTACTTCTGTTCTGCGTCACATAGTTCATGAGATTTTAACGATCCAAGTAAATCATCTAATGAAAGTGTTTCCAAGTTTTTAAATTGTTCAATTGTGGCAGCAATGAAATTAAACCTTGATGGTAGACTTCAAAGAACTTTTTCAACAACTTTCTGATCTTCTAAACGTTCACCATTAAATGTAATTTGATTTATAATTGTGGCAACCCTTGTGAAGTAATCAGAAATACTTTCATCTTCTTTCATTTCCAATTTCTCAAACTCTAATCTTAAGCTCTCTCTTCTCCAAGGCGTGCTGTCTACAAAATTTCCTAAGCATCCTTTGAAGTTTCAGCTTTTGCAATTCGTTCAAACACTGGTCTTTGAATTGCCTGGTAAATCTGGAAAAGAGCTTTACTATCTTTTTCTCGCCCTTCATTCAAGACATTTCTTTGTGCTTGAGTGATTCCATTTTAGTCTTCGGCTCTTCAAAACCTTCATCAACAATATTCTAGAGCTTCATAGATTTCAGCAACACTTTCATATTGTGACTCCAATAGTCATAATCTTCCCCATTGAAATGAGGAATAAGAGACACCACATTACTTGAATTTGCCATGATTTTCCTTTCCAAGATGTTACTAATGTTGTATTCTGAGAACAATTTTTTTGTAATATTTCGTGGCTCTGATACCAGTTTGAAGGCAAGAAAAGTTGGAAAATATTATTAGAAATACTCAATTTTTATTGCCTTAAAAAATTATTGCAGATTACATTCTAATTTATAGGACACAAGAGACTCTTTACTCTTTAACTTACTCAATCAGTTATTGGAATACCAGTACATACTAAAATAAAGTTTAGTAAATGATTATTGAATTCATCAGTTATCACTAATTTGGTTTATTTTCCAACATTTATGGTACAATCAAATTCAGTTGTGATGTCAAATTAGTAGGGTTGTGCCTAATTTTATTTTTGGTCTAGAATTGAATTCTTGTTCTTCCAAATTTGAGTATTGCTTTCTAGGTTTTTATAATTTTACTTTTTAGATCTCCATCTCCACCATGTTAAGTTCTTGGAGGAAACTTGTAAGTTGTAATAGAGAAAATTCCCCAAATGACGTAAGCACTTCAATTTTAACATGTCATTTGTGAAGAACAAGACAAAGACTTGAGGTTTTTATTTCAATTGCTCCATCTTCCTCCCAGACTTTCGAGTTACAGATTTTTTGCCAAGAATTTAATCTTAGTATATTTGTAGGAGAGAAGAATCAGGAAATTCCTTTCAACACCATTATAGGATGAGGTTTCGTGATCCTGCACAGCAACCACCACTTGCGGGTGGAGATAGTCCTAAACCTCTTATGAACAATTTTGTTTCTCAATTTGAGCATCCCCCTCCTATCAAGCGAACAATGAATTTTGGAAACAACACGTCAAATTCTGCACCATTTTCACAAATGAAATTCCAAGATGAATTCAATAAATCTTCAGAGACTAAAGGGACGAGCCATATATTTTACGAGACCCGTATTTGTGCAAAATTTACCGGAGGCAACTACAAGAATGGTGAGCATTGCATATTTGCTTATGGTGTTGACCCCTAAATTGGCAAGAACTTGTTCGAGGAAAGAAGAGAGGTAGAGGGAATTTTAGGGATGACCAAAGAATGATACACGGTGTAAAAATTTGCAATTTGTTTTACAATGGAGACGAGTGTAGATATGGAGATAAAATTATAAATGCAACATTCTTCATGAACATCCAATGAAATTTATGACTGACATTTCAAGGCAAAAGAGAGAGAGTGTTGCTGAAAATATTGGAACTACATGGCCTGATTTGATAAATAAAAGTAATAATGCTCAGCCTGATTATGATAAGAACATCAACTTTAGTTCCGAATGTTATTAATGTTTTTGCTATGAACGTATATATCTTGCTAATTTACCATGTTTAGCAAAATCCTTTTATGGCATTGACAAGAAAAAGAAGGTTCGCATTAAGCAACTGATCATAACACTGTTTTTCCTTTTTCGCTAACGATAAATTTTGACATTCCAGATAACACATGCAAAGTATCATTAGAATAATGATGTTTTTTTTAGAATAACACGTGTATGCACTTATACTTTAATATTTGAACCAAAACGAAAGACAAGGATTATCAAAGAAATTATGTTAACCAGATCCTATTGTTTCTGTTTTGCCTAAATTAAATTCCTTCTTATAATCATTTCAGTAAAACATTTCCTACTTGAGCGTTGCTTTCAGTTAGTAGCATGCTTATTTCCTAGTGAAAATACTTTACATTTTGTGTTACACTTTCAATATATATATATATGCTTTCGTTTTTGCAGATTTGAAGTTACCTGGAGCTCATGTTGAAACGGAGAAGGTAATGAATTCAGGCTGCCAAATTCCAGAAGAGCCTCTCCTGGTGACCGTAATTGGTTCATCTCGTGCAACTGCAGCCATTGTTGCTCCTGCAAAAGAAGATGCAGAAAGAAAGAAATGGAAGTTAGACAGGCAGGTTAAGGGAATTTATGCTGATTGGTTGGATGATTTCTTCCCACCTCACAAGTACTCCCCTAGCAATAACGAGGTAAGAATTTGAGATTAGTAGTTCTGTCAGAAGTGTTAAAGATTAACGATTATGATCTTTGGACTAAATTTTTTTGGCTTTATATGTGCTCTTGGTAATTTTTAATTTGAACTACAGGTTTCATGTATTCTCCTTCAATGATTTTAATCAATCAGTGTAATTCTGATTGAATTGTTTTCCGTGAAAGGTTCAAGTACATTATTTTGGTTTTCAAAAATTAAAAGTATCATTGTATTTTCTAGTATTTGATTATGATATTAATAATAACAAGAAATCATAATTATATAATATACAATAAAATAAGAATTAAGTAAATATTTTTTAAAATAAAGTATCGACGACGTATCACGTTGGTACATTTTTTGAAATTACATGTTGAACACGTATCAGAAAATTGACACCTTAGCAATGAGCATTCCTCATTATTTTATTATTGAAGGAATAGAGTTATCTATATTAGAAGTTGGGTAAGTTCTGAAATAACAAAGTTCGAGCCAACTAACACCTAGATGGGGGGTGAATAGGTAACTATATGGAATTTGAATTTACCAATTAATAAAAGCAACAAGTCACAGTTATTAATTAATTCAATGAATTTACACGCACAACTATCCTATGTTGAATTAACGCAATTAATAAGTTGCTGAAAAATATATAACATTTGAAAATTGTTGATGGAAAAAAGTGTAACTGGGTAAAAACTCCGAATCAAAGATAGTAAACAATCCACTATAAACGAATCAACTTACACTACTATCAGACTCAAGTAACTTTAGGACTTTCTGACCTCCTGACTGTAATCACTAAAGCTCTTTTGGATTGTGTGCTCCTACACAAACCCCCGTCCTTCTCCTGTGGATCTGTTATCCAACAACCAGAAAATCCGGTCACCTTCCTTGATATTCAGAACATCGACACATGTTATGAAAGTATGTGTTTTGGTATTCGGTTAATGTTTTTCAATGCTATGATGAACTCAATATGAAGGTTGAACTCAATGTTCAACTATTATTTTTTACCAATGGGAGAGTCCATGTATATAGTGAAGATGTTTTAGTCAGTATGGGCCGGATAAAAAACCTTGAAAAATGAGAATTAGGCTTTCTTGGGATACACTGTCGCTTGAGCGATAGCTCAGTGATAGGCGAGCGACGGTGTGTTGCTCCAGCGAAGTCTATGCGACATGTCGATGTCGCAACTTCTGTTTTTACCGCTCGAGCATTAGTTGGACGATAGACGAGTAAAATTGCGGCGACTCTTTTCTCCTCGTTCCATACTCGAACCCTAGGACGTCTAATTTAACACTTGACGCTTTGACTTTTAAAAACACTTTTACAACAATAGTTTTGTCAAAAGATTGCCAACAACTTTAAAATCTAACAAACTCCCCTTTTGGCAATCTGTGAAAAACACGCGAATTACAAATCAAACAGATTCAATCTATTCAGCTGAATCTTGATTTTCCTTTGTCCAACCTGCTTCCTGAAAAAAATAACTAAAATACCAAGTGTAAAAGTACGTGAAACAGTAATAGGAATAAAAGCATTTGAAACATTTATTCATAAATTCAACCACATGCCAGATAAATTAAGATGCAATATCATTGTAAGCCAACACACCAAAAAAATATTGATATCACTAAAAATCAAAACTTAATCTAGCTAAGACGAAGAACATATCTATACACTAAAAAGTGTCACAATAAATTATGTACGTTTCCAAAATATCATATACATCCGAAAAAAGATTTTCAAATCAAATATGAGCACAGACGTATGTCCTATAAGGGCGACCAATGGATCAACAGGAACATATGCAGAAGGATGAACATAATCAGTAGGTAGTGAAGCAGAAGTAGACAACGAAGGATATCAGTAGTGGTAGAAGGAATATTAGACCTAGAAGGTGGAATATCAGAGGGATAAAAAAAAAAGCAAATCATCAATAGGATTAACTAGCACAGTCGGGTCTACTGGCTCAGCTGGCTTACACAAAGCATGAGATCTGCTCTAGGAAATGGTAGTATGTTCAATAGGCCGAGAAACCTTCCTCGAAACCCCCTCAGGAAAAGTAATCCCAAGAGCCGTCATGAGAGGCAGTGAATTAGATAGGTGTAAGGAAGACCTACCCTAGTACTCGTCACCCAAAAGGCTCGTAAAATCTGATGGCATATAAAAGTAGGGATATATGGAGTTTCTATGTAATAAAACATAAAGAAATCGGGCCTTTTCTATGGGCAGAGAATAAGTATGGGACATCGACCACAGATTCTTGCACTCAATGCGCAACAAAATCTGTCGATCGGTCGAAAGAGATCCCATCAGTAAAGGATCCCATCTCATGAAGTGAAAATGGCAAAAGATAGGGCAAACGATCAGACAAGCTGACTTCACGTTCTACCAAAACATGTCGTAAAGAAAATTGAGTCCCGAAGACCTCCTGCGTAGTAGTAGATATGAACCTAGACCTACTGTAGGAAGTAGACGCACTAGATGTCTGTGCAGTAATCCTCGCTCTCTTAGGCAGCATCTATGATAAGTTGGTAAACACATCAAGAGATGCAACTAAAAATACTAAACATCACGATGAAACACTAACTAATGAATTGCAATAATGCATGCGAAACAATGAAAAAACTAGCAATGCTCATCCACCACAATCTAGACAAACCGTACAAATCGCACACAATGATGCAACATTGTCCAATGTACGCAAAATGTTGTAAAACGACGTTATATAACTAGTTGACATAGACAACTAAGAGACATGAGACAGGGACAAAGATTATGCAATGCATGGATAGAGGCATCGTGGTGTTTTGAAGTCATGACGCGGTACTTGGACATCATGACGTGGTGCCATGACGTCCTGTCGTGGGGTCAACACGAAATTCAAGACAAACTACACCTAAAGGGTAATGTAAAAATCAAAATATGTTCATGTGTGTGAAAGTGTAATGTCCATGAAAAATGATGCTAAAAACCGACGAAGAATGCCAGTGTCATTGTATTGAACATGTTGTGTTCAATGACAACCGTATAATGCACAACCTCAACCAAGAGAAATTTAACACAATCAACACATAAACAACCCAACATCTAATCCGATCATTCTCCATCAACAGGAAATTCAAAGCAAAGAGAATCAAAGAAAAAATTGCCAAGAACCCTAACGCGAGGTCGATGGTCAATCTAGCAAAATTTATGGAAAAACACGATGCATATTTTATTTTCATTATTTTTTCTAGTCATCATTTTTCTCAAAAACTTTTTATATCTTATGTGCAGACTCTTTTTCATTAAGTAACTAAGATGATCTCTGTAATGAGTGTTGGTCCGATGACTCTAAGTTAGTTGACTATAGAGCATCAGGTTATGAGAAGTCCACCAGGTTTAATTACTCGAGTCAAATAAGTTTTGAAGAAAAGTAGAAGATGAAACTCTTTTTATATTATGATAATATAATTGAGCTTAGGTCAACTAAATTAATGTCAATTCATGGTCAAGGTTACCTTACCAACAGATGACCGCCATCCTAAATCTCACACACGCAATCAAGACTTACTCACAAGATCATAGTGTGTGCTGTGTAGACGGTACATGAAGAAACCCATACACAGTACTCCACATTAAACCTAACTAAAGTAATGGAAACTACGTTACATATTAGATGAATGCATACTTGGTCACATAAGCAAATTTAAGTATACCATAAAATGTCCAGTAGCACAAAAAGAATACCCCCTTTTTAAAAAAATAAAAAAATAAATCAGATGAAACATAACGAATATATAGAAGATGAGATGCATGCAAGAATGAATGAACCCTACGAACGATACATGCATGCACCTAAGCACCTAATCAAAGAGGTACACAGACACCAATAGCCTTCCTAAAAAATCCAAACCTTAGACCATCTAATGGTTTGGTAAATAGGTCAGCAAATTGATTTTCTATAGAGATGTCTTTAAGGGTTACAACATAGGTCTCTACAAGCTCTCAAATAAAGTGATGTCGTATATCAATATGTTTGGTCTGAGAGAGTCGAACGAGATTTTTGGAAATATTAATGGCACTTGTGTTATCACAAAACACAATCATAGTACCCGGTTCAAATCCATAATCATTCAACATCTGCTTCATCCAAAGCGGTTGAATGGAGCAACTTTCTGCAACTATATACTCGGCATTTATCGTGGACAGCGAGATAAAATTTTGTTTCTTACTCATCCAAGCTACAAGATTAGTA
>CAIGRO010010740.1:0-14621 GCA_903798355.1 Fraxinus baroniana
TTTGTTTTCATTTACAGTATATTTGATAACACAATGTTTAAACAACATTGTACATATTAACCTTAAATCCTTTTTATTGTTGGTAACTTGAACTTATTTAGTCATTGTTTGGCCTCCATTTTGGGAAATTTATAAATTTTGAAATAGTGATTGATGGGAGAATGTGTGGTTGAAAAATAAAGAAAAGTTTTCGATTTGTGTATAATATTATTTTATTTGGAGAATATGTGGTTAAAATTATGAAAATTTTTAAAAATTTTAATGGGGGCCAAACATGGCTAAATATATCGTTACCTTTCATCTCAATCTCTGCTAAATATCGAGATACATTGTTTCTAGATATTAAAACCATCCATAATATTCCTTGTTTCAAACATAATTGTTTTTTATACAATTCTGAAATTGTGAATGTACATCTAAATTTGTCCTTTTAGTCTGAATCGACATGTTACTAGTTGATACGAACAAAATGTGGCAACTCTATCTTGACCTGATGGGCACAAAATATAGTCCAATCCGAACGAATAAGAACGTTTATCAAGCTCTTGGGGCATAGCTCAATGGTGCAAATGACATGAGTGAGGTAGTCTCAACTGAGCTAACAATCACAGTGTGAGAATTTGATTCTTGTCTCTAACAAGATTTGGAATTGGACTATTTGTAGGCACCAGTATAGCAGTTCTTGTACCCCAACTTGTTGAGGCACATCTCGCGATTTATCTCCTCCACGATACTCCAGAGACAGAGAGGTGGGGGACCCTCAAAGTTGGGATTCAACCCTTAATAAGAACGTTTATTAGTCTTTTCTGTACCAACTGATTAATATCGTACTCGATGCACCCACCCTAGCACATAACATTTTGATTTAATGCCCAAACGTCACGATCAAATGAGTAACGTTATGAACTGTAAGCCAACAACTCCCACAGAAAAAGGGCTACAGCCACGGGGGGGACCGCAACCGGCGGTGGACCACACTCGCACAATGTGTTCGGGGCCCACTCTCCACTTGCACTTTTTATTTAATTTGACCACACGAGCTCACTGGTTGATCACTATAAATTATAAAGTTTGGATTGGTCACAAAAAAAATTTAAAATATAAAATATGACTTTTCATGGCTTTGAATATAATCATATAGAAGATTACAAGACAACAGAAAAATAAACATAAAATAATTACATGAAATTGTTGAAAGGGCCCTCCTTCTGCTTCATGGCCCTGTATACAGGGGCGCCGAGCTAACATCCCCTCATAGTGGGAGTACAAGCACATATACAAGGGGTCTTCTCCTTGTCGAAGTGCGCAAATCATTTCGTCTCTTCGTTCATCCTAAGTAATATGACTTGTCATCGAATTTAAACATAGACTCGAACAACATATTGAACAATAACGTTAAAAATCAAATAGAAAAATTCCAAGACCTTGATTATGCGAAATTGGCCAATATTTTCATTAGACGACAACCATTGCGAAAGCTTCTGTATTTAAAATTGATCAAATGTAACAAAAATAATGTGACCTAAAAGTCTAACATGATGTTTATTCACGATTTCCTGTCCCTGAATCAACCATAAACTGAAGCTACTGTGTAGCACTTGTTGTACCATTCGCTATTGAAGTTGTACATGTCGCCATCTTCTCCGCAGACATTCCCCCGCTGGTGGTGGCGCAACTAATCGTAGTACCAAAGTTCACGTTCATTACTGGTTGCATAGTAGAAAAGAAATTTGACATGAGCCCACCTGATACACTGTAAACAGGTGTGGCGGTGGTGACGGGTACGGTAAAAAAATGTGAGTGGTTAGACGTCCCAGCGGTGGTAATTGTGGCGGCGCCATTTTTCGTGGGCGAGCTCGGCTCGGGCTCGTGCTCGTCTTTTGACGAGCCCGAGCGGCCCGTGGATCGCTACAGCACGAGCCGAGCCGACGAGCTACTCGGCTCGATTACCACCTCTAAAAGGGCCCTTCTTCTGCTACATGGCCTGTATACAAGAGCGTCGAGCCCCTGATAGGTGGGAGTACAAGCACATATACAAGGGGTCTTTTCCTTTTGAATTGCGCAAATCATTTTGTCTCTGCGTTCATCTGAGTAACATAATTTGTCATCGAATTTAAACATAGACTCGAACAACATATTTAACAATAACGTAAAAATCAATTAGAAAAATCCCGACACCTTGATTATGCGAAATAGGCCAATATTTTCATTAGACCACAACCATTGCGAAAGCTTCTGTAGTTAAAATTGATCAAATGTAACAAAAATAATGTGACCTAAAAGTCTAACATGGTGTTTGGTCACGATTTCCTGTCCCTGAACCAACCATAAACTGAAGCTACTGCGTAGCACTTGTTGTACCATTCGCTATTGAAGTTGTACATGTCGCCATCTTCTCCGCAGACACTCCCCCGCTGGTGGTGGCGCAACTAGTTGTAGTACCAAAGCTCACGTTCATTACTGGTTGCATAGTAGAAAAGAAATTTGACATGAGCCCACCTGATACACTGTAAACAGGTGTGGCGGTGGTGACGGGTACGGTAAAAAAATGTGGGTGGTTAGACGTCTCAGCGGTGGTAATTGTGGCGGCGCCACCTGTAGATGGGATCATGAAGACTGTCCCCGGAAAAACTGGGACAAGGCCTCTGGGTGCAATGGGTGCCAGAGGGGCAATTACTGAAGAATCGTTAGCGGCATATGGTTCACTGTTAGTGGACCTTTTTCTTCGCTTTTTTGTGTTATCTGCGGCGGGTTCTTCCTCGGAGTCCGTGGTGGCCGGGATTTTCAGAACACCGTTTACAGAGACGGCGATGGCGGGTACGGTCCCAGTGCCCGTGGCTTCAATTATGGCAGGCTCCGCCCGCTCGAGGAGCCAGCTAATGGTCTCCCCGTCGGACTTATGGCCGAGCTCCCTTGTCAATTGGAAGATTCGGGCCGCGCAAGCCGCCGGTATGCGAATTCTCCGCCCGCGTCCCTCCACCTTTGTGTGACGATCGTTGGAGGACCTCTTCGACGACTCCGCTAAAAACGCAACCGACTGTAACGGAGAAGGAGCTGCAGCACCAGATGGGATGGACCCATCCATATCATTACCTACGTGTTCTTGCTTCAACAAGGGCCTGATATCAGACGGCTGAGGCGGCGAACGCGGTGGCGATGGGTCTGTTTCTTCTGTACAGGATGAAGTGCCGCCGGCAGTGATTTTGAAATCAAGAGGGCCACCGAGGAGGGTGTGGGGAGGGAGATCATGTTCTTCTTGTTCAAAATTTTGGGGGTGGTTGCGCGGCGGTGTGGGTTGGTGGGGGTGGCTCTGAACAGAGGCCATCTGTATTTTCTCTTCGAGTTTGGAGAGATGTTTTTGGACCCACTTTATGTATCGGGTGCTGTGCCAAAAAGAGGGCCCACAAAAATTGCGATTTTATGGTGCAGAAGAGACTCGACGGTCATGGAGGACCAAGAAATTATAGAACCGTTGCGATTGTGACACGTGGGTAGAATTAATTAGGTCAAAGCCTGGGGGTTACGAGTGAGCAGGGTTGTGATTCTAATGATCTTTTGAATATTTACGCAATTTTCAAGTAAAATGTGGTAAATCCAATTCGAGGAAAATTTTGAAGAGTAATGCAATTTAGACCTTGATCTTCATTTTTTTTAAATATATTTTTTTCTTCTTTTTTCAACCACACATTATTAAATAAAATAATATTACATGCAAATTTAAAATTTTTCTTTATTTTTAATTATACATTATATATTTTTTTCGTCTTGTTTGATCTTCATTATTTTTGAAATTCCTTTTTTATTTTTTCTTATTTTCAATCATACATTTTTCAATAAAATAATATGAGACATGTATTTGAAAAAAAATAAATTATTATTTTTTAACCACACATTTTCTATCAAAATATTATTTCAAAATGCATTTTAGACAAAAAAAAAAAAAAATGTGACTCAAATAGGCTCTAAGTAAAATATATGATTAAATGAATTAAATAATTTCACATTTAAATGAACGTATCATATAATGCTACCTAAATTGGTTTTTAAGATCACTTGTATTAGATAACATTATTCATTTATGAAATAGTAACATGAAAAACAGTATCAAACTTAAATGACCAAAATGTTACTAATAACGTTTCTTTATTATTAATGACTCAATAGTCATTAAATAATTAATGATAACATTGAAAACAATACGCATTTCATGAATGAATAACGCTATATATATACAAAGTGGAGATTATTTCCCTACGATGTGAGGTTAAATGATAATTTCAGTTAAATACGTTGATATGAAACTAGATTTATTGAAATTACCATTCAATCTCGCCTCGTGGATAATTTTCACTTTGTATATATAAAATTACTTTTTATGAGTACTTGCAGTATATGGTATGTTTTATAATTGTGTATTTTATAGTCATGGAAAGATAGATGAAGCAACATACTCTATTCTAGCTATTCATGAATGTGAATACAAATGTTATGCTTGGTACCTTAAAATTGTGAGTTATCGAGGAACGAGAAAATTTATGAAACATTGAATTAGTAAAATTGTAAAATTATAGAAAATTTCAAATAATTTGACACAATTAATGACCAAAAATAATATTTTTAGTACTCTCAGAATATAGATCTCAATACTTAGTCATTTTTAAATTTCCATGTGTACATGTCCAAATATATATGTCGATTTAACATTAACAAGGAGTCATCTTGGTCTACTAGAAATTTTTTCATTAATTTACATTGTTTAGTTGTACTCCCTTTGTTGATAGAGCAGTTCATGGATTGGATTTTGATCTGAAATCGATGAAATTAATGGGAGATGGATTTAGGGTCTCAATCCGAGAACTCAATTAAGATTCGAATCCGATAATCCGTTAATTAAACGAACCAAATATGGATATAAGTCAATCTGATCCGATAACAACCCGATCCGATTTGTTATAATAATATAATATAGTTTATATATTATCGCATAATTTATTATACATGGTTTTTTTTTTNTTTTTTCATTTTGAAACTTGTGTTATACTTTACACATTATTTTCAAATAATAAATAATATTAGATAATAGTATAATATTGTTAATTGAAATATTGGGACAGTTTTTCATTTTTTTTTATTAATTAAAATAAGATAAAAAAAATTTATTTATTTATTTTATAAATTAAACAACCAAATGGACCCACAGTTGGAATTGTTTTCATTGTTGCCAACTTTTCACTTCACACATTGGATACTCACTAGAATATTATAGGACCTGCAATCTATAAATAGGTGGGTCAATAATAAAAAGCTATTTGAGCCCTTTAATTCTAGGACTTAGAAGTTGACTAATATAAAAAATTTATCTTCCTAATTTTTTAAATTTCAAATTGGATTATCTAATCAGATATCCGATAACATAACAAATCGGAAATGGATTTAACAATCAAATATCCGTTAAATTATTAGATTAAATCGAATATGGGCAGATCTAATTCATATTCCAATTCATTTACAACCCTATTTGTTGGTCTTATAAGTTGGATACGTGCCCTAAGGTGGTTATAGTTTCAAGAACATATAGTGCTCGTCTTTTTTTATTAGGATAAGAAATGATAGGAAAAAATTTCTCAAGCCAATATTTAAGCACCAGTCTCTACAATGAAGTAACCAATGCCATAATCATTAGCAAGCTCGAACAACCTTCAAACAAAAGGACGGATGTACTCAAAATCGACACAAGTGAGTAAGTTGAAAATAACTAGGGGTACAAGACAACTCCCTCTAAGAAATTAGAGTAATCGGCTAATAGCACCAGAACTTTAGGAGAAGGGTTGCATCCTCACGAAGGCGTTGTATTGATCAGGTCGACACGACTGTTTATTAGAAATACAAGTCTCCACAAAGTCGTAAACATAGTTATAAAAACTAGACTAGTTAATTTTAAAATTAATTGTACGAGATATTGACCCATAAATACTTGAGATATTTTCACATTAATATGCACATATGGTCATGAAAAGATGGATGGAATTGTTGGATTTAATTTATTTATTTCATTATTGTTCAATTATATATATATATATATATATATATATTATAACAATCTAATGAGCACTTATGCCCATTTTATGCAAAACAACGATGACAATACATATTAATTTATGACAAATTTTGAGATCAAACATATATATATCCGCTTAAATGTGGAATGATTCAAATAATGGATAATGTGATGGGGGATTTGAAATATAATTTTAGAATAAATAATGGTATAATAATGTTATTATCTCATTATAGGAATATATGACTCCTTTACTTAGACATATTATTTAGTGCCACTTAGACTATTATTTTAACACATTTACTATTTTAGAATGGGAGTTGATATTAAAATTGACCCAACAATCATTGGTGGCACTGAAGTCTGAAGTGGTGCAGTGCAGATTTTTCATTCGCGCTTCTATCCAACTGCTAAAAACTAGATTTAAGAACTTATGATACGAAAATTAAACTACCCGAACTAATATCCAACACCGAAAAGGCAGAATAATGCTAGGAGTTGCATGTTTTAATGATAAGTCACGTCTCTTTCTTGGGAGATCTTTTGTATATATTCCTTTAGTCAAGAGTGAGCAAATTTCATTTGAGGGAAACACTTTTCAATGTGTTCGAGCTTTGTTTTCTCGAGGTCATCTTCTTCTCTTATTTCAAGTTTTTCTTCATTCTTCATATTTTTCAATAATCTAAAATGATAAATCATTGCATTAGAGATAGGGCAACCATCAAGTAGATGAATCAAGATTTAACAAGACTCGATAGGATTTATGGTACAAACTTCACTTTTTGGCAAGATAAATTAAAATTCTTATTGGCAGACTTCAAAATTTTCTACGTGCTTGATCCCAACTTGGTTCCACTTCAAGAACTGCGCATGACAAACATGAAAGGAGAAAAGGCTGAGCGTAAGATATAAGTTAAGAAGATGAACTTATTTGTCGGGGTCATATGCTTAATGCACTCTCATATCGATTATGCGACCGACCTCTACACACTTCTTCTGTGAAAGAGATTTGGGAGGCATTTGAGAATTATTACAAAGTCGAGTAACAAAAATCACTTTGGCCTAAATGTCAAACAATGATGTTTGGCCATGATTTCCTATCCCTGAACCAATTATAGAATGAAGCAAAAATGTAGCACTTGTTTTTAAACTTGCTATTGAGGTTGTACTTGTTGACATCTTCTCCTCACACTTTTCGTCGCCTCCACCGGTAATGGCCCCACTATTTGTAGTAGTTGACATCTTCTCCGCGCACTTTTTGCTGTGTCCATTGGAGGTGGCCCCACTATTTTGTAGTACCAAATCTCATATGTATTCTTCTTTGCATACCGGATAAGAATATTGACATGAGCCAAATTGATATGTTGTAATCAAATGTTGCGGTGGTAGGTACATCAAAAAATGATGGCGATAGACATCCCAACAGTAATAATCGTGGTAAAGCCACCAATATGTGAGTTCATGAAAAATTTTGTTAACCTTGTTTTTTGCACCGTTGATGCGGACAATAGGTGTTGTGTTCACTCGCGTTCTTTCAAAATAATTTTAACACGCGTGAACTGATTGTCAATCGATAATAACTTGGATTTGAACATGTGAGAAACTTTATAACGTGAAATAAATATGTTCGGACTCTAGCGAAACATATAAGATAAATTACACAATAATGAACGACCAACTAATTACCAAATTCAAGATCAAGATCACGCCTCAAACATTATAAACCAAATATTAATAAAAAGGAGGAGAATGTATGAATTGCAGTTGATACATTTATTATTAATCTTTGGTTTTTAATGTTTAAGGTGTAATCTTGATAATAAGTTTGGTTTTTAGTCGGTCGTTCATTATTGTGTAATTTATCTCATATATTTCGTCGGAGCTCAAACACATTTGTCTCGTTATTAAAAAACTTCTCCCACGTTCAAATCTGAGATATTATCGATTGACAATCAGTCCTCGCGTGTTGGAATTAGTTTGAGAGAACGTGAATAGGCCAGACAATCTATTGTCCACATTAATGCGCCATAAACTAGTGGAGTCAAAATTGATACCTAGAATAAGATGTCTCGGTAAAGGAGATAAGACCACATTTCCCACATCCCATGGACACCATTTTCACATGTAACACTATAAATATCCCTCGTTTATGTCAATTTGTACGAAAAATGAACCCTACCAAGAGCTAACAACGGTATCCAACCTATGGTTGTTTGCCAAATGGGGGATCGAACTTATAGATCCTTTACTCAAGGGTAAAGGTAGTGCAATCTTTGCTATCATCACTATTGATTACTTCACAAGATGGGTTGAAGCCGAACACTTGACCAAGATCACAGAAGCCAATACTTCCAAGTTCTTGTAGAAGAATATTGCATAATGGTTCAGAATTCCTCATTCAATTGTCTCAGATAATGAGCATTAGTTTGATAAAAAAAAAAGTTAGGGACCCATGTAAAGAGCTTGAAATCAAGAAGCATTTTTCAACACTTTACCAAAAATAGTGAGGAGCATAGGTCGAGGAACTGCCACAAGTATTGTGGGCAATCCGAACTATAAGATGGACCCCAATTAGAGAAACACCATTCTCAATAGCTTACGGTACAGAAGCAATGAGCCCAGTGGAAGTCAAGTTACCTTCTCCCCTTCGGTTACAATTCAAAGAAATATCCAACGATGAGTTGAGAAGATGCGGGCTCGATTTTCTCGATGAAAAGAGGGATGAGTCTCCAATGAAATTAGCCACATATCAATGGAAGATGACTCATTACAACAATGCAACAGTTAAGAAAAGGTACTTCCGGGTAAACGACCTGTACTTCAGAGAATCTTCCTATCCACCAAAGAGCTAGGGATAGGAACTTTGGGTCTAAACTGGGAAGTACCATATAGTGTTAAAGGAGAACTTTGGCCTGACACTTATTGGATAGAAGACCTAGATGGGAAAGTGTAACCTTGCCCATGAAACATAGAGCATCTTAGAATATACTACCACCGAATGGGTTTTACAGCTGGAGGAATTTTATCGGCCTTTGTAAATATTTTGGAATGATCCAATAAAAGTACATGTTGCCCAATACATCTAAAGCACAAGCCTCCCATAAAAAAGTTAAGTGTCATGGGAGAAGCCTTTAAACCATCCACCATATAGGAAAGTATGGACACTTCAGAGATGAAGATCATATCCCAAAAGGGATTACTTCATTAATTCTTCGAGGCGTACAACACAAGCCTTCCATGGTGAAATTGAACCTCATGGGAGAAGCCTCTACATGGGTAAATCATCCACCATATGGGAAAGCGTGGATGCCTCAAAGACAAGGATCGAATCCCAAAAAGGATTATCACAATGATTCTTCGAGGTGTATAACACAAGCCTCCCATAACGAAACTGAATGTCATGAAAGAAGCCCCTATAGGGGTGAACCATACACCATGTGGGGAAGGCGTGTGTACTTCAGAGACGAAAATCGGATCCTAAAATGGATTACTTTATTGATTCTTTAAGATGTAAAGCACAAGTCTCCAAAGATAAAGCTAGATGCCATAGGAGAAGCCACTACATGGGTGAATCATCCACCATGTGGGAAAGCGTAAGTGCCTCGGAGATGAGGATCGAATCCCAAAATGAATTACCTCATTGATTCTTTGAGGTGTACAACACAGGCCGTCCATAATGAAGCTGAACATCATGAGATAAGCCCCTATATGGGTGAACCATCTACCATGTAGGGAAGCGTGGGCGCTTCAGAGACATGATCGAATTCCAAAAGGAATTGATTCTTTGAGGCGTACAACACAAATCTCCCATGACGAAGCTACACATCGTGGAAAAAAGCCAAGTTTTATTCATTCATGCCTTCCAGACATTTCTTGTTTTATACCTATTACTGTACGGATCTCCATGAATCCAGAGACCAATAGTACCGTGAGGCAGGAGGCCGTTTGGGAAGAAGGTCTACAGGATCGTCGGACGTGAGGCAGGAACAGTACTTGGACAGAAACGCATAAGGCAATCACCAATTTTTACCAACAGTAAGAAGGTTTAAATTTGCAAATTTCTTAAATAATTTCTCCTCTAGTACTCCAGTTGTTTCCATTCTTACATTTCAATTGATTACACTTTTTCCGTACATTCTCCCCCAGTTGGTATCAGGAATTGATTCTTTGAGGCGTACAACACAAATCTCCCACGACGAAGCTAAACATCGTGGAAAAAGCCATTACATGGGCGAACCATCTACCACGTGGGAAGCATAAGTTACTTGGAGACGAGGATTGGATCCAAAAAAGGATTACCTCATTATTTCTCCAAGGCGTACAACAAAAGCCTCCAATGACGAAGTTGAACGTCATGGAAGAAGTCCCTACATGGGTGAACCATTCGCCACGTAAGGAAACGTGGACACCTTGGAGACGAGGATCAGATCTTAAAAGGGATTTCCTCATTGGGTTAGATGATTTTTTCTACTATGATGCATATATTTGGAACTATGTATTATATTTGAAATTGTGAAAAAGTTACGTGTTAGGATTGATTTATGCTTATTCATGTAAAACTTGATATTTTTAACACAAAATTTATGTTTTTTTATCATGAAAGAATAATTTGATTCAAAATTTGAAAAATTTAAAAAATTAATTAGTGGACCATAGATTTAGTCTAGATAACCACTAAATATTATACTTCCTTAAATCAATGTTCGTTTGAGATATTGAAATGAATCCACTTCCATGTGTGCTAAAGCCAATAAGATGAAAATAAGGTGAATAAGTTAAGTTAGAAGTTGATTTTTGAGAATAAGTGTTTAATAAGGGGTATAGCACATATCATTAAAAAAATATAGGAAAAAAATATTTGATGTTGTCTTATTGTGAAACTTCTCTTTGTAACATTTATGACTCGAGTGATTAAACCGATAAGGATATCTAAAAATTTGGTACCCTATAGTCATATGATTTGAGAGTCATCGGACGAAAGCTAGTTACAAGGGTTATTTAGAAAAATTAATGGAGAGGAGTCCACACAAAAGATAAGAAAAACAATGAAAGAAAAAATGCTACATGTTTTGATCAAGCTCCAACCATTATTTGAGAGAATTAAACTTTTAACAATTGATTATTAGCTTAATTGATTTTTAGATTTTGAATCAATCAAAAATAAGAAGAATCCTCATTTGTTGAAGTGTTGAGATGCAATTAGTAAAATCTAATCAAACTAGAGAGGGTGATGATTAATATATAACAATCTTAGATCACACCTTAAGAGAGATTTAAATAAAGAAGTTGGAGGGGGGGGGGGGGGGGGGGGGGGGATGAAACTTACGAGAAGAGAAATTATAAATTTGATTATTTAGGATTGAGATTTGAATCACTTTATAAATTATGATACTTGACATGAATTTTCACACACATACGTCGATTTTGCATTGTATTAGTAAAAAATAATTTTTGAATTATGATTTTGTAGTAGTTCATAATTTTAATACATATATTCTAATCCTGAGACCAAAGACAAATTATCTAACCATGTGTGTTTAAATTTTTTGTTTAAGTTAGGTTATAGTATAGTTTGAAGACAAACAAATATTCAAGTTTGATGTATTTGATAAGTGTATTTTGTGTACTTATTTAGTCATTAAACTAGAGTATTTGATAGTGATTTGGATGAGTTATTGCTTAATTACCCGTTAATCATGTTTTTAGGTTGAACTTAATAGAAATTGGTGGAATTTGAAGAAATAAACGAAAAATGGGAAAAAAACGAAAGAAAATAATGTTTGGGGACTATGTAAACATCCAATAGTTGATTCGAATCACAAAAAGATGATTGAAGATCATATATGATCAATTGGATGCAATTGGAGGTCAAATGAGTAAAATATAGTGAAAGTATTTTCACAAATCAATTTACAGCCAAAGAAGTTATACTCCGAATTTTTAACCTCAACTTAAGATCCATATTTCGGATAGCAAATGTTCAAATTGGACAAATTGTATTTCTAGAAGAATTTTCTAGTCCTTTGAATTATCTTTTCAATGCATTTTAGATTAGCTCAATCAAATATCTGTAAATAAAGTTATGGTCAAAACACCAAAAGCTGCTCAGGGACCAACAGAAGCGCCTGTGCGGGCGGAGGCCATTTTCGCATATGAATCAACAATTTCCTTTTGCAATTTAACTTTTTTGGAATCTAATCTGGACGTGATTTTGACATATTTTCTGGCTCTTATAAATAGAAAACGAGGGCTACACATTGAAAAAACCTCTCTTGCCTCTTCATACCCAATAATATCATCAAATTCATCAAGAATAAGAGGCTAATTACTATATTCTGAGAAAGGAGATCAAACACTAGCAAGGAATTGAAAGTTAATTACATCAAGGTTTTGAAAAATTCAACCTTATGTTTGAAAATCAACATCTTTTGAATTATTTAATAATTCAGGTATATTTTTCTTTTAATTTATATATTAATATGATAAGTCAAATTCGTTTTTGCATTGGATGAAGATGAACCCTATTTGTTAATTGTTTTAATTCAAGANGAATTGAAAGTTAATTACATCAAGGTTTTGAAAAATTCAACCTTATGTTTGAAAATCAACATCTTTTGAATTATTTAATAATTCAGGTATATTTTTCTTTTAATTTATATATTAATATGATAAGTCAAATTCGTTTTTGCATTGGATGAAGATGAACCCTATTTGTTAATTGTTTTAATTCAAGATTAGTTGTTTACTTTAATTCTTGTGTTTCTTGACTAATTTTGCATACTCAATGAAATTACAAGGTTCGACCCAAATTACATCTAGAAGGGGGGGGGGATGAATAGGTGAATATGCGGAATTAAAAATTAAATAGTAATAAATCACTTTTAATTATTTTTAGACGATTAATCAAACATTCCAATTTTCCTATGTTGAATTACCGTAGTTATATGAAAACAGTAAATAACACAAATAATGATCACGGAGAAACCTCAATTGGATAAAAACTTCGAGCACTTTACCAGTCAAAAATCCACTATAAACGAATTTTGAACTTACAGTCCGTCATACACAACTACCACTAATACTTTTTGACCTCTTGAAGCACATGATTTTTCCTCTCAATTACCCCATTTTATTGTAGAATGATCAGCGAGAAGAACTCATGCTGGATTCCCTCCTCCAGGCAGAAGTTCTCCAAATTAAAGTTTTCAAACTATTTTCCATGATCACTCCGAATTCTAGATATGGTGAAGTTTTTCTCATTTCTAAGCCTTTTGTATAAATATGTGACAAGACTAAATACCTTAGATTTTTCTCTCAACACCTTAATCCATGTTTATCGAGAGAAATCATTTACCACAACCAAATATATCGTTTACCACCAAGACTCTCGGTCCTAAATGGTCTTATTAAGTCCATATGGAGTAATTCTAGTGTCTTGTTTGTCAAGATTTTTAAAGTTTATTTCTAATTTACTCTCAACTATTTACCTTGTTGACACAGTCCACACAAAGTGTTTTCATTATTCTCAAACTTAGAAAAACCATTAACAAGTTCATTCTTAGCAAATTTATACAAACTCTTATAGTTCATATGACCAAGGCACCGATGCCACGGTTCCGTCACATCAATCTTGGAACCGCTACACACATAGTTGAAATTAGGAAGATCTCCATAACAATTGTCAGAAGTTCTTACACATTCGAGGACAACGTTACCAGTAGAATCATACACAATACACTTTTTATGGACAAAACTAACCTCAAAACCAGCGTTACATATTTGACTCATGCTTAACAAATTGGACTTTAAACCTTTCACATAAAGCGCATCTGAGATAGTAGGTAATCTAGATATATTAACGGTCTCCAAAAGTAACCATACCGTCATTCCAATCATCGAGAGTAGAGAACAAGGCTTTATTACCACCATATGTCTAGAACATGCACTATCAAGATACCACATAGAGTTATTTTGATTTTTAAGTGCAAAAATGGGCAACATAGAAATTCAACCGATCATTAGACCTAGGAAGATCATTTTCTTAACCAAAAATTTCTTAGAAGTAGAGGTAATTCTAGTTAACTGAGTTGTCAACTCAATTAAGTGGTTAATCTGATTGGTGAGGAAGTTAACCTTGCTCGAGATATCCTGACTTCTACTACTAGTCACGAGTTTACGACACTTAGGTCTTGTGTGTCTCAGTGCACCACAGTGGTGACATCTGAGAATAAACCTAGGTTCAAACCTACGTTGAGATTGTCGTTGATTTATAGGACGATTGGTCTTACGTTGTCTAGTAGGTCTCGAACTTAAAGCATTCTTACCCTTAGGTTCAGGATTAGCAATATTCCTAACTTTGTTGGTGGATGGAACAAACTTGGTCTTCGATGTACTAGCAGTAGTATTATCATTTTGAACATATCATAGACCGTGTCTAGTTCCAGAAAGCTTACTTATCCCCAACAGATTATCGAGTTTCTGAGTACCACTCATGAAGGAATGAAATCGAGTGCTAGATTTTTCTAAATCACTTGTTAAGGATTTAACTTTAGCTTCTAAGTTC
>CAIGRO010010758.1:0-14158 GCA_903798355.1 Fraxinus baroniana
AACTTCCATCTTCCAAAATAGCCAAACGGGTCCCACTCAAAATTAGCTTCAAAGTCAGCTATTTAATCATTTTTTCCAACACTTATTGTACACAGTGTATCGAATATTTCATTACTATTAAGGGGTGGTACAAGCCTACAAATAGAAGTATGAAGCCACATATACAAAGATAAGTTTTCAAAAATGAAAATCCTTTCATAATATTTTTTTGTGTATTTCCTCATTGTCTTAATTCTTATATAATTTCCTTTATGTTATAAACTAGAGAGAAGTCAATAGAATTGTGTGTGCTTTATTAAGAATCAAAGCTCCATATTTATAGGGAAGGATTATGGATACAATAGTAATAATTTGTAGATGTGCAGGGGTATAATTGTCATTTACTAATAAACTTACTGTTTACAACACGTATTTACTCATTCCCTTGATAATATCACTTGAAAATACTTCTATGATAACATTAAAACACATGCTACATAAGTTGACTATAATGTATTTCAAATTTCATGTGTTGTCAACATAACGTGATATAAACTCGTGATTTCTCCATTACGATCTTTGCAAAATTCATTATGTTAAAGTGTCGTGCACTACATATTACAACTTCATTTTTTCTCATTTTCTTTTCTTATAAGTATACATCTTTAGATTTTAGACCACAAACCTAGAAATTTTAGGTTTCTCTAATAAATTTAATTTATGATTGCTTTCCTCTTATTTGATCAATCTTCACTTTGATCGATATATTTTGACGCATTTATTTCAATTTCTCGCTATATGATATAGTACATAATGTGCAAAAGTATTGTCGACAATTTTTTCTTTTTCTTTTTCTTTTTCGATTCTTTTATATAATGACATAACTTATTGAGATTTCTCAATTTTCATTATTTCAAGTATGTGAACTTCTTTTGGGGTTTTATAATTTGTTATATCTAAATACTCATTAAGCGTATGTGCCTCCTTAATAAGACCATATTTACTAATTGCTTCATCTTTGTTAGATGATTTTTATATTAGAATCGAATATCAAATATCATATTAACTCATTGTCCTCTAGGACGTTAATTTGAGTTGGAGCATTTAATGTGGTAGATGAGATATTATTGATCTCATTGGTCAGTAAATGCATCTAAATGAATTATCTTTCAAACTTCTGGTTCAAATTATCTTTTGCAATGATTTAGATAATAATGTATTTGTATATTACTTCCCGTTTCTTAATTCCTCTCCCCAATACTAAGAGAATTGTCTAGTCAAATTAACATTATGCAAACCACTTTATAAAATATCACTTGTTAGGGCTTGAAATATTGTGTAAGGTTCATACTACTAATTTATTTTCAGTATCTTGATGTTTCATCTCAGTACATTGTGGTGGATCAATTTTATATATACCGCACTATCAAAGTAATTAGATGAATAAATTAGGCTCTGAACAGAAACTAATTATAACATAGAGAACTATGATTTTCACATGATGCGTAATAACATTCCCTAAATAGAAATGAGAAGTACTTTGTTCTCAATTAAATTAAGAAAAAATTGCAGCCAAGGTACCAAACATTTTATTTAGTTGCAGACATTGTCCAAACCTTTTATTTGTGCCACATAAGGTACTAAATCTTTAAAAAATCGTTGGTCCAGTCCAAATTGACAGTTTCTATCTATTTGACTACTAAAATCATTAGTTGACCCTAGAAATTTTAAAAAACTAATAACTTTCCTCAAATAGATAAGGGCAATTTAGGCATTATACACTTTCCTTTCAAAATAAAAAAAAACGTGAGTTACTCTTCATTTCATCATCCAATACGGAACATGCCAAAACCCACGAAGATGAAGATGACTGGAACAAAGAAGAAGACGATCTTCTATCATATTTTGCAGCCCATATTCGAGGCTCTCATTCCCAACCTGTATATGGTAAGCGTACTCCTTTTTTTCCCATTTAAGGCCATGCATATAGATTGTTTTCATGTACTAGAAAATGTGATAATGTTGAGTGATTTGATAACTTGGGAGTTAATATACTGTACAATAGCTTGTTTTGTACATGTGCATTTCCTGAATTTAAAAGGGTAGATTTTGATTTTTTATGCATTTCTTTAGGGAAAATACAAAGTATTTTAACATACGCCTACATCATGGTGGGATTTTATTTGGAAAGATGCGATATTTTGTGTACGAGTATGGTAAAATAAGTTATCTAGTCTATGTTGACCCTGATTTCTTCAATAGATTTCTCCTGGACAATGCCATGAAGATGTTGAGATATTCTGGTAGAATCAGACATCTGTACACGACGGAGAAGAAGATATTGAGTGAAATATCATTCTGGTTGGTTAAAGATTCAAATTTCATTAATGTATTAAAATGGTTTGGTGAAAATAGGATGGCTGAATTGTATTCCTCGCCAGTAGTTTGAGATTTTGGAGTTGCCATAGGATGAAATAAAACATAAGGATAATTATGTGGTTGATTGTAAGATTGGTGAGGAGTTGGCCAGTTCAAAAGTTTAGAGTGCATGATGAACCAGTGGTTGAGAAGAATCTATATTGTGTTATTGAGATTTATGGTGATTCATTAGAAGGTGATGACTTATACATAGTTGATGAAATAGATAACATGGAAGCAAATGAAATAGCTGATCCTAGTAAAAATGATGTTGGTAAAACTGAGATAGAGGTTGGGAAAATAGAGGTTGATTTAATTGGGGTTGAACCAGTGGTTGTTGTGGATTTTGATGGTGGTTTTGAAGCAAACTTATCTGCGGTACATGCTGGTGAGACTTATGTGCCATTTGCTAAATCTGAGGTACAAGCTGCTAAACCTGACGTGCATCATGGTCAATCAGATGTACATGCTGCTGGACCTGATGTGCAACAAGGTCAATCAGAAGTGCAGACTGGTGAAACTAATATGGAACATGGTGAATTAGAGGTGCAGTCTAGTGAAAATAATGTGCAACAAGGTAAACCACATGTTGAGGTGCATGTTGGTGAATCTGAGGTGCAACATGGTGAACCATAGCAATTTGAGGCTAACTTCATCGTAGATATAAATACTACTGAGGGTCAAACTGAACCACATATTGACACTTAAAACAAATCATCATGTTGAGCAAGAAGACCATGTATCTAACGTGCAAGTAGATTCCATAGATCTTGAGCAAGATGATGAATATAAAGAGGGTTTTTTGGAGGAATTCAATGATATAAGTAGGAAGAAAATATACACATGGATGATAATGATGAAAACACGGATTTTAGGTTGAGTGAACGTTTTGACGTTGATATTGATAGTGTAAGGGGAGAGCAGGAAGGTGAGGCAGTTCCTCAAGAAGAAGTTGGAACAAATTATGAAGACTCAGATGAGTTTAGAAACTTACCCAGATACAGGTTGATGGATCATCTGCCAGAAGGATGAATGAGTGCTGATTTAACCTGCACCTGATATGGATGATTCAAAGTTCAAGTTAGGTAATGCATTTGTAATACATACTTAGTTACTTATTTCAAAATGTGATTGACAACATGTTTTATTAATCTTTTATAGGGATGAAATTTGACAATCTCAAGATTCTAAGGTTTGCAATAGTTTAATATTCAATTAAAAATTCTAGGCAACTCAGATATATGAAAAATATGAGGACGCAATTGAGAGTTAGATGTCAAGATAACTGCTCTTGGACTCTATATGTATACCAACAACTAGACAATGGTCTTAGAATTAACACATTCAGAGATGATCACACATGTACCATGGCGTGACAAAATAAAAGGGATATTGCAGAAGATTTGTGGAAACTATAAAAGAAGATTGAATGTATAAAATTTCAAAGCATAATTTCTATACAACAAAATCTAAATGTGCAGAAGTGGTGTATGGAATTATAGTTGAGCAGTACAAAATTTTATGGGATTATGGACAGGAGTTAAAGAAAACAAATCATGGTAGTACAATGCAGGTTGAAGGTTCGAGTCCTACTTTTAAGAGATTGTATATATGTTTAGGATCTTGTAAGGAAGATTTAAGGTTGGAAGTATGCCATTTGGGTTGGCTTGTTGCTCCATAAAGTCTACACAAGGTGGGCGATTGCTGATAGATATTGGCATTGATGGTGAGAACTATATGTTCCCTATATCATGGGCAATTGTAGATGCTGAGAAAAAAAATTTGGCAATGGTTCATACAGTTGTTGGTTGATGACATAGTAATGTATAACCCTAGAGCTTGGACATCTTTTCTGATAAACAAAAGGGTTTCGTTGATTGTATAAGTTAATTCTGTGAAGGGACTGAACACAGGTGTTGTGCTAGACATCTATACAACAATTTCACTTTGGTACACAAAGACCCAACTCTTAAGAACTTATTTAAGGATGTAGCAAAGGCAACAACTGTGCCGAGTAGAAGAAAGTAATGAATGCGTTGAAAGATGTTAATGAAGAAGCTTACAACTGGTTCAATGAAAAACTACATTCCCAGTGGAGCAAATCACATTTTGAAGAGCATTCCAAGTGTGATGTTCTTTTGAATAAATTATGTGAAGCATTCAATTCTTCTATTGTTGTTGCTAGAGAGAAGCCCATCATCTTAATGGTGGAGAAATTCAGACATCAGCAAATGATAAGAATGAATGCAAAAAGAGAATCAGCACAGATGTGAGATTATACATTTGGGTCAAGAGTAATGAAAATCATTGAGAAGGCTAAGGCTGAGGCGAGGCACTTGAAGGCATACTATGCAGGTAGTCATAAGTTTGAGATAACGAGCAAAGATGGATTGAGTTTGAGATAACGAGCAAAGATGGATTAAGATGGAGTGCTGATTTAACAAAACATGAATGTGCATGTAGAAAAATGGTAGTTGACTAGAATACCATATCCCCATGCAATATCAGGCATGCTTTCAAGGGATATATGCATATATGATTACAATGATCCATGTTATAGCAAGGAAACATATCTCATGTGTTACTCCCCAGTGATCCAACCTATGTCGGGACCTGAGCTATGGCCAAAGCTGTGAAAGAACCCTCTGAATCAACTGTAGAAGAAAAAACAGGCAGGTAGACCTAAAATAATGAGAAAAAGGTCACAGACTGAGCCACTTGTAGGAATTAAGATGGGAAGGACTGGTATGAAGATGATATGTAAACAATGTAGGGGGATCTGGACTTAACAAAAGAAGCAGCAATGGACTACTGCCTAATGAAGCTAGTTCACAACAAGAATCACAACCAAGTACGCAACCAGAGTCCCAATAAGGCATACAGTCAAGTGAGTAAAAGGGGAAGAAAAGAGCACCATCAACAATAACTTCACAGTTACAGATGAAGAAGTCCAAGAATCAATGATCCAAATCTTCAACATGATTTGTTTTCTCCTTTGTAAGTTTGTTGAAAAGTGAATATTGTGATTTTGTAAAATGAACTTCAATTATTTTGAAAATGCTGTATTTTTTGAAAAGTGTACTGGAAACATATGCATCAAATGTTGTGATTTTTAAAGTGACCTGGAATTTCGAATGGAATAGTCACAAATGTTGTTTTGGGCTGTTGAAATTGAATTCTTTACACTATACAGTGTTTTCATTAGGTTTTCGAATTGTATTAATCGAACATCGGGTGCAATCAATTAGGAACTTTGTAAAAGCTTTGGTACTTTTTAAGTATATCTTATGAAAGGTTTGGTACTGTTCATTCATTTATCACAAAAATGTTTGGTATTGTCACTGCAACTATTACAAAATGTTTGGTACCTTTATTGTACTATCTACAAAATGTTTGGAGTGTGATCTGATCTTTAATTTCTTATCAAACAAATGGTAGAAATATAAATGTGAAAGCCAGTACTAGTAATAACACAGAAAGAGACTTTATTTCAAGGAAAAAGGTACAACGCAACCACATTTCACAACATATAACACAAAACCCCCAATGCCTAAACACTAGACCTAAATTTCTGTTCCTAAAAACGCCCATTGTACAAACTCATCCTATATACCTAGGTACAAACCCATTTTACAAACACTCCACACACAAAGTCGAATAGCCAAGTCTTCTACACATTTGGTCTTATTGCTTAGAGGGTGCTGATTTCAACTTCCATTTCCCTCCTAGCCCGTAATAGTCCTGGAATCAGCTCCCAAGATCTCTCACATTAGAAGGGTCACATTATACAAAAAAGGTACATCCACCAATATCTTAGCTTCAAGGACAAGTGATAAATCTTCTTCCTGGGTTCAGGTTCATTTATGAGGTCTTCATCTCCGCTGGAGAACCACATCTGCATACATTCATCTCCATTTACGTCCTGATTTTTCCTGACTAAATATGGTAGAGAGAAGGATATTAATAGTGATGAAAATGGAGAGAAAATGAACATTGAAGTGCAATAATAGAGAGGAAAATTGTGTAATGTTGCCCTTATCTATTTGGGGAAAATTATTAATTTTTTTTTCACTTCTAGGTCAACTAACGATTTTGGTAGTCAAATAGATGGAAATCGTCAACGTGGATTGGATATGCTATTTTTTTAAAGGTTTGGTACCTCAGGTGACACAAATGAAAGGTTTGGGCAAAGTCAGCAACTAAATGAAACGTTTGGTACCTTGGCTTCAATTTTCCCTTAAATTAATTGGAAATATTTAACAAGAAATATTGTTAAACCATTTATCGACATCTCAACTAATACTTATTAAAAAGTTGAGATTTAGGATCGCTAGTATTAAAAAGACACACCGTCTTAATTGTATGATCTGAAAATTGTGC
Source organism: Fraxinus baroniana (assembly GCA_903798355.1). Lineage (NCBI taxonomy): Eukaryota > Viridiplantae > Streptophyta > Magnoliopsida > Lamiales > Oleaceae > Fraxinus > Fraxinus baroniana. The sequence continues at coordinate 6,778 of CAIGRO010010758.1, forward strand.
TCATAATTTGAGTAGCACTTTCGTAAACTTCAATTAGATAAAAATAATATTTAGATGGTCAGTGTAAAGGATGATGAAGCCCCACTTAACATCCTCATTTTGAGAAATATAGGGAATTCAATCCTTATTTTAACTAGTGATGTTTAACGACCAATTTTCGATAAATAGGACAAATAACATATAGGAATTCATTGGATTGAAAAATCTTTTAGTTCTTCGTTGAATATCTATTTGAATTTTTAATTTCACATCATTATTGATTTAGTGATGGTTTTATGGGGCATGCCAAACGGTAAAATATAAAAGTTATTGAACTTCTGGTTCAATACAATATTTATCAAAATGGTCATTAGAGTTTAGTATAGTATACCAATTAAGAAACACTATTAAAAAATTTGTAGGGTTCTCTTTTATTTATTGGAGAACAAATTACTAGCAATAGTTAGTTTTCCCTACATATCACACAATATTAACTCTTCTGGAGTATCAAATCAATATTATTTAGTAATATTGATATAAATAAATTATTGCTTCTTTAGACAATTAATTAAAATTACAATTCTCTAGAATCAATAGAATATTTATATTGAAATATCTAAATTGTGATTTTTAAAAAATAATCACTAATACTCTTCAAGACTATTAATAAATGTAAAACTGTGCTTCTTTCAGAGAAACACAATATTCTTTAAGAATATTGATCTGAATTAATTGATTTAAACAATTCTGAAAAATTTAAATGTTTGTATAGTATTTTGTTCTAGAATAACAATAATATCATACTATTCAGGAGTAATAATATATTATTGTTTAGAGTAATAAATATATAAGGAATTACTATTCATGAGTAATAACATAATTTATGTTATATTTTATATTATTATACTTTTTGAGAGCAAATAAATTCTAACTAGAATATTAATGGGAATTATAATGTACTACTTCGAGAGTACGTTATATCCTACTATTGTTTCTTCAAGACAAATATATCAATATTCCTCTAGAATATAGAAAATTGTAATCCATGTGTTTTCAGGAGTGAATAATATTCTTCTGGAATATTATTTATAATGTTGTGCAAATTTGGAAACAACATGATAGATTATCTGATAACCCAAGCATGACTAACCAATAGGGGGAGGGGTGAATTGGTTATTAAATCTTTTTCAAAGAATTAATATAAATTCAAGTAAGTTAAGACTAAAAAGATAAAATAAATAATAAGCACAAATGTAAATGCAATAAGTTAAAGGGAAAGATGATACAAACGATATAATTGTGGAGGTTCGATCCAAAGTAATGATCTGCATCCTCCATTACCAAGCTCTTCGGTACGAGCAAAACTTTTTCACTATGTTGATTGACTTGTGGTGTAATCCAACCATTTACAACGCTTTCGGTGACTCACAAATAAGGAACACCGAAATAAACATTTGTTTCAAACCATGTAAGGTGGGCTTCATAAGAAGTTGAAGGAAAGTGATTGGAGTGGACAACCACCATTTGCGGGCTACTTTGGAGGGATACTACCCATAACTGTTGGTCTGGATGCAAACGATTGCGTATATCCCGTTGTGTATGCTATAGTTCAGGAAGAAAACATGGCATCGTGGAGGTGGTTCATGAGACTTCTTGCAAAAGATCTTGAAATTGGTATTGGTAATGGTTGGACTCTAATGAAAGATCGCCAAAAGGGCTATATAATGTAGTTGATGAACTATTAGCATAGATTCTGTATACGCCATATATATTCAAATTTTTCATTACCTAATTCAAAGGGAATACTTTGAAAGATTATCTTTGGCATACAGCCAAGTCTACTATTTTTTATTACAAACATTGGCTGTAGCAATCCACCAAGTAGATGAGGAGGCTTTCAAATGGGTGATGGAGAGGCCACCTCAGAAATGATCGAAGTCACGTTTCAAAGTGCATTATAAATGCAATATTCTATTGAACAATATATGTGAGGTGTTCAACAAGACACTTTTAGAAGATTGTGAAAAGATGATTCACAACATGCTTACATCTACGCAGTTGAGCTTTATGAAAAGAATACAAATGCGAATGGATAAGATGAAGTCGTACATTGGTCGACTTTGCCCAAAGATCAGAAATAAAGTATGGAGGCTGGTTGAAACATTAAGGGAGTGTATCGTGCAATTCTTCGAAGTGGGGTCATTTGTAGGGGACTTTAAGGACATATGTGCATGTCGGAGGTAGAAGTTGACTGGATACCATGCTTGCATGCGATGGCGATGATATGGGAGTGTTAGAACGAATTATACGATTATGTTGACAATTGCTACATGACATAGACATACTTGAACTGTTACGGCAGTATCCTGAACCTTATCAATGAGCAACGACTGTAGCCAGAGGAGGAGGAATGTGGAGAAAGTTGTGGTGCACACTCAAGAGAAGTCTTACGTAAAGAAAAATGGATATGTAAGTATGACTGCTTCGTTTGTGATGCTCGTGGACACAACAAAAGACACAATTCAACAACACCTACTGTCTTGGACGTGAGTTATTTGTATTTGATTTGGTATCTCAAGTTCCTGAGAACTAAAAATTTCTAATTTTTTTATTACATGATCTATTCGACACCCCGTTGGCAGATGTAGAATCACAACCAACAAATGTATCCACCAAAAGTGTAAGTTGCAAGTTATAAGTTGTAAGTTGAAAATTGTAAGTTCCATGTAAACATGTATCATATTGATGTGGTATACTCCTTAGGGAAAGTTAAGTACAAGAAGGGTAAATTGTCCAACGACGAGCTGCTCGACAACACCTGTCGATGCTTTAGAAGGTGGGCAGGTAATTTGGATGATTTGGTGGACAGCTTTGAAGATATATAAGCTTTTAAGATGTTGCAGTTGCGAACTGCTAGAGTGCACGATCAGTGATGTGTGAAGATTGCTGTAGCCACATCTCGACAACCAAGTTAACTAGAGGCGTTCAAAAAGGACAAATATGTTCACCTATTCAACAAAGGGTAGCTGCAGATAAAGTAGTTAACTTACAAGATTTTTGTTACAAATAAACAACTATGTCATAATCTTTTGGGTCCATGTTTTGAAATGTTTTGGAAGTTGTGTTTTAGCATTTGCAATATTTTGGAACCTATGTATTGAACCATGAAGTTACTATCTATGAAATGTTTTGTGTTTAAAGTGTTAGTCTAACTTCAGTTTGGTTTGAAAGATTTTGATTTTGTATGATAAGGTGGTCAACATTTAATTGCATACATATGAAAACATCCGATGACGATTCATAACTTATATTTGCCTTTTTAAAGATGATATGATGATCGTGTATATTTCCAGTTTATGGCCAATATTAACCAAATTCATCAAACGTATCGAGCACAACAACCACCTTCAACTACACAATATTACCAATAATCTACATGAACAATACAACAGTTACAACCACATTCAGACAGCAACAACCAAATTCAGACTACCAACATTAATACTGGACCTACAACAACTACATTCAAACTACAAATATTAATACTAGGCTCACAACAACCACACTCAAAGGATTAGCCTACCCACAAGTATGGTAAGAACTACCCAAAAATGCAATCTTGTACATTCTCATTATTCTGCAAATTATGTGTTGCTTTTCTTCAACTTTGTTCTTCGATCGTATCAACTCATTTATTACTGTCTTGTACCTATCTGTTGGTTCCGTGTCAACCCCATTGAGGAAATTGCAGGCCTCTCGCGTTCTATAGGATAGGCAATCAACAAACCTATGATAAGAGTTTAGTAACGTCCAAGATGTCTTCATACGTGTCAAATGCCCACAATAACAGAAATTTCACAGTCTATTTGACCCAGAAGCTTCAGACATTTTCACGCCAAATCAGGAAAAATTATCCGCGACGAAAAAACACACCAGAAGTGGATGCGAGTGTTGTCGTCACAGTATTGTTGTGAGTTACCTTCTAGGTTTCTAAATTAATTGTCGTGAGTGACAAATGAAATCGCTTTCTGATTTTATGGGGGGGTTGAGAATGAATGGTTCAACAGTAGGGTTTGCTTTTAAACATTTTTTTTTAAAACAAATGGACAAAATTGCTTTTTTAAAGACACATAGGACTCGTAGCAGTCCGTGACCATGATATAAGTTGAGTGATTTTTGAAACAATTAACTATATTTTATGGGATTCACAACTTGTAAAACATATTTTATCACTTTTTATCTTTATCAAGATTTTTAAAAATCTGATTTTAATTTCCACCGAATATCGATTAAGTAGAATTTAAGACATATTTGACAACCACTATTTTGAAAAAAAAAAAAAAATTTCAATAGTGATTTTTAGGAAACTGTATGGTTAAAAAGTAGAAAAAAGAAATTTAAATTTACGTGTATAATATTTTTGTATGAATGTATAGTGAAAATGAGTATTTTAGGGGGAAAAAAATTTAAATAATGATTGCCAAACATGGGCTTAGTTGAGTAACCAAAGTGAAATAAAAAATAAATTTCAATTATCACAGTTAATAAAAATTTTACCATTATTTGGCAAAATAAATTTTGAACTGTAATTTTTAAGAAAATGAATGATTAAAAAGTAGGAATTTTGAATTGACGTATATAATATCTTATTTTGTATGTATAATTAAAAATAAATATGTAGAAAAAAGAAGTTTCAAATAATGGTTGTCAAATGGGGGTGTCACAGCCGTCCTCACACATATTTTTACACGTGGCTAAATAATAATATCTTCCTCACTAAATAGCCGTAAACCCTACCACACTCTAAAATTACCACCAAAGAATACGATAAAATAAATTACGCCTAATAGCACAAACGTTCATACGTTTCAATTTTTTGCATTTTAGCCCCTTGCAGAAAACGTCATTTTCCCCTATTTTTAACGTAAAATGACCACTATACCCTCTTATATAAATAAAACAAAAAAAAATAAAAAAAAAAATAATAAAGAATAAATTGCAATCTTACTCTTAAACTTTTAAAAAATGCAAATGAGTGCAAAATTTATGAAAATACTTAAAAAAAACTCTTTCTTCTCCTACGCCTTCTCCACCCCCGCCGCCGCCAAAAGTCGGTGTTCGTAAATGGGCAAGGCCAAAGAATCCGAAAACTTCAAGTGTATGGCTCTGATCCCACCCCATTTCTTTGGGATAATCTCAAGGACCCCAGGAATAGCAGTAAACAACTTCTCAACAATCTCTTTACTCTTCGTAACACCCGACCTCCCAACTGTTACCGCACTGCAAGTCCCACCACTCAAACACAACAAACTTGAAGCGCTGGTATTTTCTATCTCCTCATTCCAATTGCAATCACTGCTTAAGTCTACATGCATCAGGATCTTTCTCTTCTTTGGTGGAATCTTCTTGAGGGTTATTGAGAGGTATAGAAAATCATCATTATCTTCTTTGTGAGTATTTGGTGAATCGGATTGTAATTGCAATTTCTTCCATTTCAGCAGGGCATTGACAGCCTTGCGTGTCGTTTTTTTGTTGATTCTATCTGTAGAAGAAGAAGAAGGCATCACATAGCGAGGCCGAAGTCGGAGACATCTCCTTCCGCCTTCCTTCGCCCCCACATGAAATTAAATTTTTTTGTTCATGTTTGTTCTAAATAGTTGGCATGGGTGTGGTCATACGGTGATGGGCAATTGATAGGAGGTGTGTTCCGATCATGGGGGTGGTCGAAATGTAATTTCCGACGATTTTCAGATTTGAGGACAGTGAACTTTTAGCATTAATTCCGGCCACTCAAATTGATGAAATTGGGAGTGGTTGGGTGGTAATTGAAGGGGAATTGGAGGGCTGTTGACCGACGTCATTGTCCCGCAGCTTCGGTGGCCGGAGGGTGTCGGAATTAGGACGCATTTGGGCTAAAAAAGGGCAAAAAATCGTCCTTTTTTTTGACTCATTTGTATTTTAAAAAAAGTTTAGGAGTAAGATTGTAATTTATTCTTTATTTTTTATTCTTTTTTGTTTTATTTATATAGAAGGATATAATAGTCATTTTACTCTAAAAAATAAGTGAAAATGACGTTTTCCAAATGAAATGTCCAAATAGTTGCCAAAATGCAAAAAAATTGAACCGCAGGACATTTTGCACCCTTCATGTTCGTGCTATTAAGCCATATTATTATCCTCTTATCTACCATTTTTTCTATTTGTAAAATGCTTGTGATTCTCTTGCTTCTTAATTACCATTTATGATGATCTTGACCTTCATAAAAGCCTATACATATATCTGATTTTTGCGTTGTGATAAGGAATTATTGATTACGGCACCAACTTGACGTAATCTTGAAGATTCATGCTTCTGTCGCTTACCAGTTGGATAATGGCATTTTAAAACAGCATGCGTGTTTTTTGTGTTTATATTGTTGAATNACTTGACGTAATCTTGAAGATTCATGCTTCTGTCGCTTACCAGTTGGATAATGGCATTTTAAAACAGCATGCGTGTTTTTTGTGTTTATATTGTTGAATTGAATTGAGTAATCGTAATTTGATTTTTTAGGTTTTCAATTTTTGTATATAAAGGCCAAGTCTTTTTGTCAATGCTGCAGAAGGTGAAGTGTTAAAATTGATATAGTAAAGTAGGTGATCGAAGCTCGGTTTTACTGATTTTTTTTTTTTTTTATTTTTTTTTTTTTTAACATTTAATTTCTAACGAGGATCTGCTATAATTTGTTTATCTATATCCAAATTATGTCATTTGGTACAGGAAGAATTCTTTTATTCTTCGTTTTGGGTTTTGAGACGATGATCTGTGTGTTAAATTGCATTAGCGCAGAAGAGTTAGGTTGGAATTCTTGTTAAATATGTGTTTTTTTTTTAAACTTTATTTTCTGTTAATTTCGAGAGAAAATTTGGTGCCTTTGGGAATATACTAATAACAGAGATTTTCCTTTTTCTTTTGAGTTTTTCAAATCTGCAATTTGATGTTACGAAGTATACAAGTGAGAATGACATCATACAGACCCGTTTAAGGGGACACATACATTGTTTTTGGTTTTATGATATGATGATCTATTTTTGAACTGCATTGGAATTTTAGAATGACATCAGGGTTGATCCTTCAGAAAAAGGAAATATATTATTTTCTTGTTATGCCTTTCTGGATTTTACTTTAGTATGAATGTTTGGATATTCTTGTTGATATTACTGAGGAAGAGAAGATAATCATTTTCCTCCTTTTGTTTCTCTCTGTAGTATTATTACATTATTAAGAAGTTCTGCATTGAACTTTAGGTATTTTGGAGTGGTACAGGATAATATGATTGAGGATGCTAATTTTGATCTAATTGGTTTTGAATTCAGAGAAATCTAAGAAATGGCCAGGGAAGCATCAAATGGAGATAACCAT
>CAIGRO010010796.1:0-10176 GCA_903798355.1 Fraxinus baroniana
CTTTCAAATCACGATTTTAATGACATAAAAATACATCTTTCAAATAAATATATTAGTCAGGATATCATTATAACACTTGAAACCCTATTTGATGTAGTTAAAAATCAAATTTTTAGTAAATTTTGATAAGAGTTGATAAAATGTGCAGTGAAAAAGTTGATAAAAAAAATATGGGTGCCGTAAAATATTTGGTTAAAATTAATAATTAACTTTGACTTATACTTTTATCAAAATTTTATATATTTTATCAAACGTTGCGAAAAGTTTATCAAAAGTTATTGTACACAAGTAACATTAAAGTACTTTGTGTTCAAAAGTTTATCAAACGTTGAGAAAAGTCTTACCTTTCGCAACGTTTATCAAACGTTGCGTTTAATAAATGTTGTGAAATGTGACTTTTCCACTAGAAGTTGAATTTTAATTTTGTTTTCTTTTCACATATTCGAGGTTTCATGGCCATCTTTTTTTTTAAATGTTGCGAAAGAAGTCTTTGGCAACGTTTACATCTTTTGCAACGTTTAAAAAACGTTGCAAAAAAATAACGTTGTCGTAGGCCTTTGACAACGTTTAAAAAACGTTGTCGTATCTTTCTACTCTATGGTAATACCTCGAATTGCAACACACGTCCAAACGTTGCAAAAGGTCTATGGCATGAACGTTGTTGTAGACTGTTTTTGTTGTAGTGTCAATTTGACGAATTAACAGTTTTTGAAAAAGCTTAGGCGTGAACTCTAAATCTTCCTCCCTCACGATTTTTAACAAATTGGATACCTTGAATAGATGCATTTAAGGACAAGATTGCAAGTTTGGAATCAACATAAAAGTACAGAAAGACAAAATAATACTGTTAACAGTGTCTACATGAGATTCATTCAACCAAAGAACTTTGGATCATAGCCATTGCTAGAGGTAGCAAGAATATAATAAGCCACAATATGACCAATCGAGCCCCACGCCAGGACATCTACGATGTTAAATCCAACAGGGTCATTAGATTTAAGAAGGCTTACGTATTCCTTGGCCCTCACATCACCTGCTTCAAAGTGTGAAACTCCATTCTGTTCAGGCACCTGTTTCGCCACATTTTCCCTCTGGAAGTTGAAGAACACAAACCTGCCCAAGAAGAGGGAAAGTCCAGTGCTCAAGCTGATCACAAGTGAAGGGTTGAGTTCGGCCTTGATTTTAAGGCTGCTCGGCCTGGCCTTGGGGCGGCAGAAGGTGGCGGAGATGGGTTTCTGGAAGGTGGTGTCAGTGGGTTTGTTGAGGGGTCTAAGACCTTGGAAAGTTGGTGTGGAGAACAAAGTGGAGGCCATTATGGTGGTGGTAGTGGGAGAAGGAGGAGGAGGATTTGGGTATTATGTTGATAAATGGAGTGTGGATATTATTAATCAGAGATGAGAGGTCTATAATTTGAGAAGAAAGAACTGAATTTTGTGAAGAGGTGAATGAATGGAAGAAAGATTTTTGTTTACTGAGTTGGCTTCATATCATTGGTCCTCTTTGGATCAGAGATTCTTGGCCGTTCTTCATGATAATAAGGGTCCGTTTGAATCATCCAAATATGTTCAAAAACGACTTCTGATTTTTCAACAATCTTGCTAAACGGTCTAAAATTGTCTAAATGAAACAGAAAAAAGGCCCAATTACAAGAAATTTTTTAAAAATTTGAAATTGTTGCCGAAGCTGACGTGACGAAATGTGATTATCCTGTTTTTTTTTTCCTCCATCTTTCAATGAATTCATGCAAAGTGTTGTGTAGACATTTTCTGTCAAATTTGTTTGTACTTACAGCATGATTCAACTAAAAAATGATAAACAAAATTCCATTTTTCTACGTTTTTTTATTTCTCCAGGTCTTTTACTCTAGGTTAATTTCAAGAATATCCTACAATTTTCCATCTTAAAGAAAAGACATCTCAAGAAAAAAGAAATTTTCTGTGTTTGATTCTTCTATGTCAGCAAAACAATTTCATCCCAACATTTCAAGTTTCACCTGTCTCAGGAATCGTACATCTGTACATAAAAAATAAGATAATGCGTAGTTGAAAATGAATTTTAAAGAATGATACTCAATCGGGATGTACTATCATTAGAATTGAATGCCAAAATTCCTGCAAAAGAATAGCTCCTCTATCACAGCGAAAATATAAATCATCAACAAAATGTCAAAGAACTTCGAGAAACGTTCTCAGAAACATAAAGACGAGAAACCTAAACTAAGTCACAAGCCGGGCAAATGCGTCAAGATCACAAGCTCTTCTATTTATTATTCACAAATCCGGTACTAATCTAGTTTTCTGTACAGTCACCTAACTGAAAGAAAAACATTTTTATACTTCACTGCACAATGTCAATCCAGATCTAAACCTCTACGGAAGACTACTAAGTTTACTGTTTCACATAAAAAGAGCCATGTCCACACGCTTATTTTGCAGATTACACAGCTGACTTAGACAATGGAGTCGAGGTACGAGTAATTCCGACGTCGACCAAACTCAAGGAGACTACTGTACGTACGATCCCACACACCAATGAAAAGAGACTCGGTATCTGGACTAAATGACATGCCAGAAATCTCACCAAAGAAATCAATTTCCTGCTCCTTCTCATACCCACTTTCAACATCAAAAACATGGACAAAATCCGCAGGCTCTGCCATTGCCATGAATCTACCATCAGATGTGTAGCGGATGGAACGAATGGCTCCAAGGTTGCCATTCAACGCAGAGACTGACTTGGATAGGTTTCTCATGTCCCAAATTCGGCAAGTTTTATCCTGGTTCCCAGTAGCGAGTGTCAAGCCGTCAGGGTGCCATGCTGATGCAAATGAAAAGTCCAAATGCCCACGCAAGGATGCAACAGTCTGTAAAACAGACATCAAAACTTAGTATGAAGTAGTGCTGTACTCAAATGCTCCCATTATTTTCAATATCCACAAAGGAAATACTAGAATACCTTCCCACTCCTGAAATCCACCAATAAACCATCTGGGTGATCTCCAACAATTATGAGAAGCTTAGAATCGGGACTCAGAGATGTATGCTACCATCAGAAACGATAAATCCAGAGGATATGTTAATAGAGTATACTGCATAGGATTAAGTTGACTACCATAAGTACATCCACCCCTACCCATCAACCCTACTAAAGAAATTTATTTATTTTTTTTGAAAAAAAAATAAAAAAAAACTCTCTCAAGTTTAGTAACTTCAAATTTCTTTGCACACTGATATTGTGTTGGACAACCATAAAACTACACTCTTCAAATATATTCAATTAAGTGATGTGCAAAGACTGAGCAGGTGTGCAGCGAGGGCGAGGGGACCATGACACTACAAATAAATATTCTGTCATTATTTATTTCAATTAGATCCTGAAATTCCTCTCATTGATTTTTCTGGCAAATATTTTATTCTACGTGACTTTTGCCCAATCAAGTGTTCACTTAAATCTGACTGCAAAAGACTTGGTTGGATACCAATGTCAATATTACCAAACTCCGCTACTTGGGGTTTTTATATAACGAGAAGGTTAAGCAAAATGACCAACTAAAATATAAAACAGAGTACCCCTCAATACGCAAGACCAGACCAAGATAAAAGTGACCTCAAAGTATGGAGGGACACGGGAGGAGAGATAAAGGACCTCACATTTACTGGCCAAGGAAAAAGAAAATGTTTAGACTGTTGGAATTTTTCCATATCAAAATCTCGAACTCCGCCATCATTGTTTGAAGCTATAAAATGAAGTGCACCGCTGAAAAGAGAAGATGAAGCTCAGGAAAGCCCAAAAAAAAAAAATCTCATATCCACAAGTTTCAAGGAATAGCAGATACCTTCTTGACGTATATATTTCAACAGCATTAGTGATGGCATTGTCATCGTAGGTAGTCCGTGTGCAATAACTCACTCCAGGTCTATCTAAAAACTGCAATCAAATAAGTGGACAGAATGTCTCAATAATAGGGCTCAGGTTCTTGACATGTAGTATTTGTGTTGGAACAGATCAAACAGCAAAAGAACAACCCGACAACAACTCAAAAACAAGATTCTTCTTTACATTAACGAAACTAGTTTTTTTCAGACCGTACATGTTAAAGCCATAAAGAAACTGGTGACAACAAGAGCCAATGTGGTAAATTTGCAACAGAATCAAAATCGCTAGCTTGTTTTGTACTTGGTCTTAATTAATATTACTAAAAACAGTGTCAAGCACTAAACGCGTAAGCACTTTGCGTTGTATGACTTTTTAAATTGAAATGCAAGATAAATCAGACAGATAAAAAGTAAAGTGTTTTAAATAAATAACGGTAATCAAGCAACTACCACAAATGAAGATATTGCAACACTGTTATATAACTAAATGAAAAAAAAAAAAAATTAATAATATAAACCTTGCAGATAAGTTCTCCCTGAAATCCTCCAGCAACCAGAAGCTTATTCTTCACTGCTAGTGTGCTGACCTGGGTTTGTGTAAATCCTTCCAACAGGCTTCCAGGATGTTTCTACAATTGCAGGAAAAGAGATAACTTGTAGTCTTGTATTGGACTGATTGTAGCTCCAATATTGGAGGAGAGAGAAGGGCGCAACTAGAAATATACAATATATGAACAAAATACTCACCTCAGAAGGTGCTATATGTCCTGACACATTAAAAACTTCAGACTTAGTGCAAGTCAAGGATGACCAATGCAAAACTGAGAAACGTGACATGAGGTAAACGTCATGCTTTGTTGCAGCCCATACCAAATTTCTCAACTGCATCATCCAGCAATGATTGTGAGTTTCAGTTATTGAGCTTATAAAGCAAACATAAGCCATATAAGAATTAGAACAAAGAAGATGAAATAACAATAAAAGAATCAAACAAACAGAATAATGATCCCTGTTCCCCCTGCCAGCTCGTTCTTCTCCTACTCCTTTTGCCGACCATTTTTTCTTCTTTCCATAATGGGCTTTTGTTATTGAGGCTCTTTTTTGTTATTGAGGCTCATAGAAAAGAGCCAGATTAAACATGACTTCATTAAATGTAAATAAACACAAACCAGAGCAAAAAAAGGATATATGAATGTGGAACAAAATCTTATATGAGTTCAACTGTTCATGCACATTACATAATGGTGACTATTCATCATCTTCACTAATTTGTGTTTCCTCTGCTTTAATAGCCTGCTCCTTGTGGAAAATCAAGACAGCTGTTATGTTATCTGATAGATAATAACGTCCTTAAAGTGTACGAGTCGTCTTTCATACCCAAGCTATCAATAAACATAAACATCTAAAATGGACAGCTGTTTTCTGATAGATAATAACATCCTTAAGTGTACAAGTCATCTTTCATACCCAAGTTATCAATAAATGTAAACATCTTAAAATCTCATTCAAACTGCTTAAAAGAAGAAATTTTCATATCTCAACAGTTTTCCTTTCCAGTAATCTAATCACAACAGCATATAATCCTCTCAAAAGTAATTGATACAATATCTAAAACTAAGAAAATAACTCAGAAGGAACACCGCCATTCAAGACATGATAAATATATTCAACAGTAAAAAGTCGTATCAGCAGATGATGATGATATCAATTACAGAAACGAAATAAAGCATTAAGCACTCAATGTTCTACAGAACCGATGTAGAAAAGACTTCCTACTGATTGTTTAAAATCAAACTTAACAGATGCAGATACAGATACAGAAAAATATATAGGAAGAAAGTAAAATTTATCCAGTTGATGAAGTAACTTAAGGATAAAAACTTGTCACTGACCTGGAAATGCAAAATTGTAGATTTCACAGATCTAGAATTGCGTCTGAATTCATAATACAATCCCCTTTTATCTGTGGTTTTGCATCGCTATTCAGAAGAGGAAAAGGAATACAAAGCGAGTTAAAAATAATAACAATAATAATTCACAGAACCATTTTTTTTTCTAGAGGAAACGAGAAGGGACTTTTTTAAAAGCAAAACAAAACAGTTCACCTTCTCTGATCCTTCTCCAGAATGAGGAACGTTTTCATAATTTTTGTACTGTTCTATTCTAGTCTGCCTATACTTCTCCCTTGTTATGCTGAGCCTATCCCAAGGAATCCCTTGAATATCTTTGCCTCTCCTAGCTTGAGCAGCTGTAGTATCTTGAATTCTATCATTCTGTACAACAAAAGGAAAAAGGAGAGTTAGCAGCAAGCATAGATGAAGGTTGAAGATTCCTAGAGCAAATCATGTAAAATAAAATTTCACTTAGATAACGCATTATGGACATAAACAATTGAGCTCACACATATAGGTTTCAAACACACCATGTAATCATACTCATCTGCATCGGAATCTGAGCCACCAGCATCAAGACCATGAAACTCATCACCCATGTCATCATCTACATCTTCCATTTCATATTCATCTTCCATGTAATCATCATTGTTTTCTTGATGATTGGACATGATCTACAGAAGAATAGACCCACGTCAAAATCCAACCAGAATATAGAGATGTCCAATATGAACATCGTGAGCTTTGAATCAAAAGAAAATCAAGAATTTTAAGGTTTGGTATAAGCATTAGCATATTAAAATTTTCGACAAGTACTTCTACAGTGAATCACACCCAAAATAAAAACTGGCACGTAATGCACCTGAGAACCAGTAAAATAAATATAGTAACTAACAAGTCACCTAGAAATAACAAGCAGAATTTAAAAGACACTGTCATTTGCATGTGTGTCTACCTATTGGGGTATAAGTAGACAAACATACAAACATGCATGCAAATGATTTAAACCTGAATCTGAAATGAGCAGACCTAAATGAAACCAATCTTTTTAATTACATGTGGTACTAACATAGGAACGTGACAATGAGGCCCAAAATTTGTAATTATTGTACAAGAAAATTTAATGGCATTATTAGTAGCAGAAAATCATTTATCTTTCAAGACACCAAACCCACTTCAAGGTGGCATTCACAAGTTATAGCTTTCATTTATTTAATTAATTAATTTACTTTTAACAGTGACAATGATCACCACATAAATTTAAACACACAGTATTTCTATACATGGGTTATGGGTATGCGGATTGGTTGGGAGGCCTCTTCTGTCGCCCATATACCAAAACTTTGTTGTTGGCAGATTTGCTTTAATATATAAACTTCCCGAACCTTCAGAATGCATACCAGGTTATGTGCTCTAAACACTTCATATCCTATATCCAACCAATTATGAGAACATGCTGGAAGTTTGTTTATTCGATAAGTAGAACAGTGTTGTAGAACTCGGGCATTTGAGGAAGCCCATGACCTCAGGGAAACAAACTTTTTATTTGTTGAAGGGCATTTTTTACGTCTGATGATACAAGTGTATACCTTTCAAGTGGCTGTTGGGCCATATTGGAGAACAAACTAATGTCTTATGGCCTAAACAAAAAAAGACTATGGTTTTGCTTTATATTGCACAAAGCCAACTCCAAGCATCCTTAAGGTGAAATAAGTCCAAATACGAGGCGGAAAAAGGACACAAGACCAGCCAAATCCTTTCATTTATTTTGAGTTCTAATTACCATTTATGTTCAAAAGATAATGACATTATTTTATATATATGATGAGGAAGTAAATCATGTGGCCGCTATGTTGTTCATCAAAATAGAAGACTTAATTTAGAAGCTGAGGGAAGAAATAGAATGGGGGTAGTTTGGACATTGAAATGTTTAAAGTTAAGAGTAATTGTATATATTTTTAGTTCAGCTATTAAGTTAAACTACTATTTGTTTTGAATATGATTGAAGTTTGGATGTTGTGGTTGTTAAGGATCCAATTGCATCGAATCTCTCAATAGATATAGTTGTGCACCAAATGGAGTGAAAAGAATTGATTCGTGAAGCCAATATCGTATTTATTAGGATAAAGACAGGTGAACAGTGAACCAAAAGAGAGCTTCAATTCGTCCAGCCAGTAGGCGGGTGATGTGCTTATCATGTGTAACAAACGCCACAAAGCAATTAGCACTTCTGCGTAGACAGCGGCGTGACGAGACTAGGGATAGCAATGCTTGTGTAACATGCCATGGTCTCAACACCCTTACGAGGTAGTGATGAGTTCCCCCCGCTCTTAAGCCCAGTTGACAAGTGGCTAGGAATCAATGTTGTGGTTGTTAATGATCCAATTGCATTTTTATCTTTCAATAAAAGCAGACTGCAGTAATCAACCACACAGAGTAATATAGACAGGAAGGAAACCTAGATACAAGAGCCAGAGCATAGACATCTGGTAATATTACTTTTCTGGCCCGAAAATTTAATAAACAGAAGAGAAACATGCTTTAACTTAAAGAGAAGTAAAAATTCGTATAATAATTTTTTCTTTCAGACTGGATTTGGAAGTAGAAATTTTCTGAATGGCTTGCCCAAAGAGAAAACTTGTCTTCCTTTACTTTCAAAAGCATCCCGCCTTCAAGGCAACAGATGTTGTTATTCCGGGCCTTCCACTGATCCTGAAAGCTCTTTCCTTGGTAACATTTCCATAATTTTCTGACATATTGACACTAATCTTAATGGTTCATTTAGCATTTCCACTCCTGCCCCGGCAAGCAAAGAGGTTTCAGGCACCAGGCAACCAGGTGAAAGTAAACAGCTCCAAGCAAATATTCTAGATCTAGAGAAACTCCCCTTTTCTTCTCTCTTCTTTCCCTTACATCCTGGGTCCTCAATCGAATTTTCTCCATTTTGACAAAGTAACATGAAGAAGTGCTAAAAGAAATGAACCCCGGGTATCCAATAGTTATCAACTGGCTAAACATGTTCTGTAGGAACCATAGTCCACATTCATCTCTCTCTGTTTGTTTTTATTTCTTCCTTCGAATTTGTCTATTTGACTTGCGACAATGACTATGGACACAGCATTTATGTTTAGAAAGAGGAATAGAAATATACATTCCGAGTGCGATCATTAAAAGCAATGAAAAAGATGAAGAAAATACTGCCACTATAGTAACAAATAGAAATTAATGATGAAAATATTGTTGCCACTAAAGAAACAACATAATCATAAAAACAAAATATTACTAATTTTTAATACAGAACAAACTAGACAAAACAACAGGCTTGGGGTTTCGCATAAGTAATGCAACGAGAAAACCATCAATACGAAGTGCGATATGTCTATAATAATCAGTATACAGTGAAGAAATGCCAAAAAAGATCATGTTTCCACAAAACAGTACTAATATCGTCATATTTATACGAAACCAAACCAAACCACAAGGCGTAAAACTTAAACTGAAAAGCAAAAACATAAAAAGGAGAAAAAAGTTGCACTGATCTTCACTCCAAAAAGAAGTACGTGCAAAAATATATAAACCCTAGGATTCCCTAACCAAATTAAAAGCAAGTATATCATAACAAATGAATACACGTATACGGACATAAAAATTAAAAATCAACAAAATAAAAATTCATAGAATGGGAATGTAAAAACACAAACCTTTCAAGAACTGACGAGAAAGCGAGGATCGAACTCCTCCTGAATTCGTAAAATAAGAGGTTTAATTAAACAATCGAATTTAATTTATTAAGTAATTAATTCAGGAATTTCCTTGTAGATAGATCGCGATAGGTCTCGAAGAGAGAAATTTATGTGTGTATAACTGGCAAATTCTATCCACTGGTTTTCACCGAGCTTCCAAACTAAGAAATGGGATCGAACGAAAGCGACAGGTTGGGATGAGTTGAGTTTCCCTTTCTTAAATAGAAAAAAGTTAGGAATAAATCTGCTGTGCACGGCAGCCCCCTCACAATGAGGTGGGACCTCATTAAAAAAACTCACAAAAAAAACCCACCTCCCCATGTATGCGAGTAACCTGTACAAGACCTGATAAAATGGCCCTGTACAGCAAGCTCGGTTCAAAAGTTAGGGTGTTTGGTACGGATTTAATCATATTAAAATTGAAAATATTATCGTTATTGGATCCACGGTTTTAATAAAAGTCAACAATAACGGTTAATTTTTCGATTTTAATTTCTACTGAACACGCCTTTAATTTCACTAATGGCCACTGATTTTAAAGTAGAATTCCATATTGGTCACTGAACTGAAAAATAGAGAATGATATCCAATAGACTTATTAGCACAAAACGTTTCTACGTTTGACAATGAGTGTGCTAAATGTCCCAACGTTTCATTTTTTTACAT
>CAIGRO010010810.1:0-18178 GCA_903798355.1 Fraxinus baroniana
AGTTAGATTAGATAAGATTTAAGCTACAAGTTATCTACGTTATGTAATTAGATTTTGAAACTTATCTTTATGAATAAATTATTAAGTAATACAGTACTTTATAATTTTAGATGTTTGATATGTATTATTTGAATTGTTGATTTTTTTTTACAGTGATTAAAAATTTAAAATAAAAAAGCATTTTTTTACGCTTAAGTTTCGTCTAGGCTCCTAAATCTTGAAGCTCGGCCTCCACACCTAGCCACATTTTACGCTTTTTAGAACACTGATAATTTCAAGCGTGTCATGAAAATTAGATTTAGCCCATGTTTGGTACACATTAAAATTTTCATTTTCATTTTCATTTTACTACTAATTTTCAACCACACATTCTTAAATAAAATAATATTTTACATCACATCAATAACTTTTCATTCTTTTTTAACCACACATTCTCCATTAATCTACTATTCCAAAAAGACATTCTTCCAAAATAATGTAGCTCAAACACACCCTTAATATATCAATTTTCTAATTATAATTTCTATAATTGGAGTAACAAATATTTAATTAAGAGTAATGTTATTTATCATCATAATAGAATATCGATGATGCAATAACCTATTATCCTCGCATTTCTCTCTCTCCTCTCCCGCACTTTCTCATAAAAATTGAACTGTCAAATCATATTATTCCACATAAACTATCACGTTAAAGATTTTCCATCCTCATAATAATAAATAATTCTTTAATTAAATATAAATGTCAAGGTCATCGTTAAGTAAAAAGCTTCCACGTGTCCAAAAACTACAGGTGAAATAATCAAGACCACAACTCTGTTAGTGGTGGTCACGAGACTTCTGGTTGGTGGTCCCCAGATATACTCTACTGCGTAGCCTCCTCTCCAGTTTCATTTCCTTCAATTACAGCTTTTAAACTAGAATCACAGTATTATGCAATCGATTTCGACCTAATAATAACTTTAGCTCCGGTACATATTCTTTTAAAACTTAGAGCCCGTTTGATAGGGATTAAAATCGGATTAAAATTGAAAAATTAGTCGTTATTGTTGACTTTTATTAGATGAGTGGGGCCCAATAACGGCCATATTTTCAATTTTAATTGGATTTTAATCAGTACCAAACGAGGCCTTATTTTCAATCACACATTCTTAAAATAATATTTTTCATCACATCAATAATTTTTTCTTACTTTTTAATTACATATTTCCCATCATATCACTATTTAAAATATATTATTTTCTCAATAATATACACCCTTAATTGAGATATTGGAGTTATTAATCTTAAAAATGACATCGAAGTAACTTTTAAAATAAGCAATTCACTCATTTTTAACTCTCAAAATTTATTTGTTTAGAAACATTAAAGTATGTACTTATAAGTAATTTTCAAGCTTAGCCCATAAGTCAAACATTAAGCGAAACAAAACTGGGCATGATTTATGACATCAAATCATGTCTAAAAAGGGCATGTCTACAACCTCTAATCATTGTCTAAAGGGAAAATATATTGTTGTGTTTGGATTTAAAATTGATATAGAAATCAAAATTGAGATTTTCACGTTAGATTGACTACAATACCATATTTTTGGTAAATTTATGTTTCATTAACTCGTTAAATTTCACCAAAAATATATTAATCCCTTGTTTCTTAGAAATTGAAATCTATATTTTAATATGAATCAAAATCAACAATTAATTTTAATTACGTATTTCATGGTGTCCACAACTTTTCAAACATACATTTCATCATTTTTTTTAATCAAAATTTACTAAAAATTTAATTTTAATATTTACCAAACATGAGCTATATTGATTAGGGCTGCATAAAAAAAAAATGTGGAATGACAAATCTAACCAAACCCGTTGGTTTGAAATTGTCGGTTCAAGTAAATTCACGATTTTTCCCTCAAATCGAACCAAATCGTTTCAAAATGATTTGAAAAGGTTTTGATTTTCAAAAATCACCAAAATAGAACCAAATCAATTTTTATTTTTTAAAAAATAATTTTATTAAATTATAAATTTTACAGTTTTTGCTTTTCAGAAAAAAAAATATCAATTTAGCAATACAAATTAAAATCTGCTCATTGAAATAGTCATATAAAGTAAACTAAGTTCATCATTATTGACCCATGATTTTACAAGTCTACTGACCCGAAATCTAAACTAAACTAAAATTATTCCAAAGTCATATGAAATGGAAAAAAAAACTTATATTTTCGACAATTCAAATCATAATTCAATAAAACTACGGAAGCAAATCACGCCCAAAGTTTTACAACTCTCATTTCTCCAACATTTGATGACTTCCGCCACTATTAAACAAAATGCGATTCCTAATTGTCAATGCCAATCGCCGTCGCCTTTTGCATGTCAGTCTCAGATTCTTATTCAAGTAATTTTCTCCATTGGTTTCTTTTTTCTTCAAAGTGTTCATTATTTCTTCAATTGTTCATTAAGCTTTCACTATTTGTACATTCTTTATTAATTGTTCATTATTTTCTTTACTTTAGGTTAGATTCATTACATTTTTTATTTCCACTAGTTGAAATATTTGCAGTTTTTGAACTTATTATACATTTGTGAGTTGTGAATTAAATAAAAAAAAATGACTATTTTGTACCTATGTGATTAATAAATTCATTTGTAGTTTGGAAAGAACGAAGGACAAAATGTATTAACTGTGCGAAAATGTTAAAATCCCATTACTACTACTACCACCTTATAATTTCTTAAAGTAATTAGATAATGATATTCGATATTTCGAATAAGTTCAAGTTCTATCAATCTTTGTACATCTAAACATATTCTGTTCAATCCTTATTTTCCATCTTACTATAAAGATGAAAAGAGTCTTAAACAAACTATAGTAGCAGAATGTTACTCTGCCTCCGCTAACTGTTATGTAACAATATGAAAAGCAAACAAAAAAAAGTAAATAAAAAAAAAGATATATTTGTTTTATTAATATCTTTTAGCAACCAAACATATATATTAACTTGTTTTAAATATATTACTATAATGTCAATAGGTACATTACGGATTAAACCCTAACAAACCCGCAAATAATGGTTAGGTTTGGAAAATTTCAAATTGTATGAAATGATTTGAATTGAAAATATAATACAACTGGACAACTCGAACTGCATTCACCCTTAATATTGATTATTTAAATATTCATTCTAAAAATAATAAGATAAAACTTTCAAGTGATAATAATTACTACGTTTTAAAATAACATATTTAAGTAAATTACATAAAATTAAATTTAAATGTTTAGTTATACTTAAAAAGTAAGTCAAATTTCATTTTAAGTTTTATTTTTCAAAACATGGTTCTTAGAACACTTTCCTAAAAAAAGTTTTAAATTTTTTGTTAAAAAATAATTTTTAAGTACGATTAAATATATGGCAGGAAAGATTTTTTCTTTTCACACTCACTTTCAATAAGACATTCTCAAAAAAATCATTTATCACATTTTTTTTTTCTACTTTTTAATCAAAATTCTCTGAAAAATTATTTGTCAAATAATAACTTTCACACAAGCACTCAAAATTTTATGTTTTAAAACATATTATTATTTAGATAATATAATTTTAAGTGTAATGTTTAATTTTGTAAGGGATTTAAAGATATAATTATTTACTTATAAGTTACCCTTTAAGTTTGTCCAAACATGGTCTCAGTGTTTCATTAATTCATTTATATCTGAGTAATCTGGAGTGGAAGACACCGCAGAGGAGTCTGCCCTAAACCATACCTCAAAGAACCTGATTAAAAAGTTATTATTTGAAAATCACTTTTTTTTTCACACTCACTCTCAATAAGACATTCTCCCCCAAAAAAAAAAAAAATCATTTTATCACATTTTTTCTTTAACTTTTTTATCATAATTCTCTGAAAAATTATTTGTCGAATAATAACTTTAACAGTTTGTGTTTTAAAGCATATTATTATTTATTTAGATAATATAATTTTACGTGTTGTTTAATTTTGAACAATAAAAAAAAACAGATTTAAAAATTTACTCATTTACTTTTAGTTCCCTTTAAGTTTACCAAACATGGCCTCAGTGATTCATTAGTTCATATTACATCGGAGAAAACTGGAGTGGAAGGCACCGGAGAGGAATCTGTCCTCAACCATACCTCAAAGAACCTTTCCAGTCCACGCCTCGGCACAGTAATTTTTCTTTTTCTTTTTTTTTTTTCCTTCTCTTTTTTGCATTCACGTTCGCCATTGACGCACCTCGCGACACAGTTTATACCCAAAAAACCCACAAAAATCAACATTAATCCTCACGCTTTTGAAGTTTGGAGTAAGATTTATCAATTTTATTGGAAATTGATCGATCAAAGACGATTCCCTGTGCTTTGTAGAAAAACAAAGGAGATCTTTTAGAACCTTTCTCCCTTTTGACTTTTGCTTCCTTCTTGTTTGCGAATCTGATGGCACAATGTCGCTTCGGTCTTTTCTTGTTGGCATTTTTCTGTTTTTTCGGAGTCCTCAGCGCGAGCTCAGGTGACGCTGATCCGATTTACAAGTAAGCTTCATAAGATTTTGGAGAATTAGACTGAAAAATTGGATTTTAGTATCCCACTATTTTTTAAAAGTTAATGTTTGTTAATTTGGCTATCGAGGTTAGAGTAGATATAATATGAACTTATATTAACTCCTCAAGGAAAATTGTTATTGGATCTTCTTTTTGAAATTAATTGTAAGGAAAACATTTTTGATTGGATTACAATTAATCGATTGTTACATTAAGCTATAATCATATAGGAAAGTCCGTCTGGCGAAGACAATCACATGGCAAACTTTTTCATGTTTATAAGTTGTAATTTGGGGTTTTAGGAAGTAAAGATTCATCTTTTAAGTTTGATGTGGCTGTTCGTTGCAATTGATACCACAACTTCTATGGTTGCTTCTTAGAAGAAATTATTTATCTTTCAGTTACGAATATTTGTTTAGGAAGGACTGATAGAATTACAATAAATTCAGCTCAATTAAACTTTACCTCATGCTTGAGAACCTAAAGCGAATGGTCCCCGATTATAGGGGATTTGTTTTAGGAAAACATCAGAACAATGTATTCCATTCTGCTGCCTCATATGCGAATGGTCCCGATTTTTTTTACCGTGAACTGTACACATGGACGATAACTGACTCCTATCAGCATGATTTGGGTTTTTCTTGCCTACAAAATTATTAATATTGATTGGATGACAATTCCAAGGAATTCGACAGTGAGAATATGAGCAAGCTGAAGAAGTTGTCTCGCAAAAAGCTCTGTAGAACTTACAGAGCAGCAGCCCAAATGAGAAAAAATTAACAGATTGCTTGAACGAGTTCAATAGCTTTCTGATCTAGTATAGGAAGTTCATTTCAAGATTAGAATTAGACAAAAGCCATTTTACTTCTTATAGCGTTTCCAAATTCTTAAAAGAGTCTAGCAACAACCTTGATGTACAAAGAAAACTCACTAAACTTAGAGCACAGGAAGGGATATCTTTTTTTTAATGAGGAAAAGAAGGCAAATTAGAATAAGAAAATACTTTGCAATGATTGCTCAATCTATGAATTTAAACAATAAAGCCTTCGATACGAGGTACATGAGGCTGGCAAGCCACTTCCAAAGGTGAGAGAAAGCAAGGATAACTGCTGGCTTTCTATTTTTATATCTAAGGAAGAATGATGACTCGAATCATTCATTAGGTCTGTATTAAGTTCCATGAACTTGGTTGTGTAGAAGTAGTGCTTTCCTTATTTTAAAATGGGGTATGATGATCACATGGTAGCGACACTGAAAGATAACACGGATATATAGTCTCACACGGTATAAGTATGGTTAGAAATTAGATTTCATTTGTGTTTCAAATGTTAGCTTAACAAGAGAGTATTTTAATTTATCCCTAGTAACTGGTTTTATTCCAAGATCATGGGTATTGCCATTTGGAGTTGTGAAAATCATAATGTTGACCGAGCGGATTATGTTCTTTGGTTTGTTTGACATATGTTATAAAGATGCTATGGATCAGAAACCAGTTTGAATTAAGGGCAATGATTTAGGTGTAGGCTGTGTCCTCAAAATCATACATTGTAGCACAATCTTGATGTAGGAGAGAAGTTTGTTTTAGTATAATTTAGCTACAATCGTCTGGGCCGCAAAAAATTTTAGATTGATGTGATTGATATCCCTTCTAGAATCAACTTGTAATCCCCAACTTAATTAAACATGAGCATTGGTTGGGTTGGGTTTAATCATGTTTCTGAAACGAGCCAGGGTAGATTTTCTAGTGGACGAACTTTCCAAGTTGGGGATTTCTCAGATAGTTGGATTGTGGTGCCGAAGGTTGGCTGCCAAGTCTTACAGACTTCTTCTTTATGCTGCTCAATATTCTTTTGTAACATATATAAGCGGTATCTAAAATGGGAGGCGAGAGTGTAATACAGGGGAAACATAGGGATCAAAAGCTTTTATTGTGAGTTTCGGGTACTAATAAGAGGGCTTTGGACTAACCCTTAAGAATCAAATTCAAGCAAGCAATTTCTTAATTCAAACACCTTGTGGTTTCAGGCATTCCGTTTGTCAAACCATATCAAATTTATTTGGGCTTGCTTTTCCTATACATTTGGCGTACAGAATTTGATATTTTCTCTGAGAAGAGAGAGGTCATACGACTGCAGAATGGAACAATTAAGAATTTTGGTTGAGAGATCTTTATCATTGTTACCGCTTGCACTAAAAGAATTGAAACCCCAAGGGCTACCATAATAAGCTAACTATTTTGGCAAACTTTCAGCTGCATGTGCACGAGTGTGAGAAATAGTAGTTTATACCAAAAATTTAGTTTTTTATTCCTTCATATAATTGAAGAATTCAGGTGAGGTGGTCATTCTAAGAGTTTGGTTGGCAGATGAACTTCACCCACAGTTTATGGTACCTTGTTCTCACTCTTTCACATGCTTGAATTGGCTTAATTCTGAAATAATCAATGACTGACTTTGAGCTGCATTCTTTTCTTATGTTAGTTGGCTTCTGGTAGCAGTTTAATTTTGATGTGGCTCATTGAACCTTTTGATTTCAATACTGGCACTGCTAGGACTTGTGTAGAGCAATGTGAGAAGACTGGATGCGTGGGGAATGAATGCTTTCAACACTGCAATTTTTCCTCTGATGGAAACCCCATTGATGGCCCATGGTATCTGCAGGAGCCACTTTATATGCGGTGGAAACAATGGGACTGCCGCAGTGACTGTCGATATGAATGTATGCTTTCTAGGGAAGAGGAAAGGCAGAAACTTGGCTACAAGCCTACCAAGTATCATGGGAGGTGGCCATTCCGACGTGTCTATGGAATCCAGGTAAGCAAAGCATTGATTGCCCTACATTATGGAAGGTTAATTGATATTCATTTGCTTTATATTTTAGTAATAGGCCTTAATATGTTTGATTCATCAGGAACCCGTTTCTGTGGCTCTCTCTGCCCTTAATCTCGCTGTACAATTCCATGGATGGGTATCCTTTTTCATCCTTGTAAACTACAAGCTGCCTTTTAGGCCAAATAAGACCACATTCTATGAATACACTGGCATGTGGCATTTATATGCAATCTTCGCAATGAATACCTGGTTCTGGAGTGCTGTCTTCCACAGTCGGTGAGCATGAATTTTCTTCCTCCCTTTCCTCATTTATCATATATTACAGGCATCATAAATTGTAGTTTTTGAATTTCTCCCCGTTCATGATTTGATCATTTCATATGATGATGTGCCAATAAAATGTTATTAAGGGATTTCTATAATGCTGATACGTTTCTTTGAGAAAAATTCATTGAATCTCATTGGGAATATTTGATTTCTCAACACTTACGTTTACATATTTAGCGATTCTTTATTCATATGGCTATGCTTCCTTGGCACATAATAAATAAGAAAATATTAGATACACGTACTTGAATTTATTCAAGTTTCCCAAGTGTCTGAAACTAGTATCTCGATACATTTAGGAGATCATATGTAATGCAGCCTCTTGATATGCGCGTGTGACCTTGTTTATCTGCTGCTTTTCTTGATATCCTGGAATCGTATGCAGAGACGTAGAATTGACGGAGAAGCTTGATTACTCATCTGCTGTGGCATTGCTTGGATATTCGCTCATTTTAGCTACAATTAGAGCTTTCAATGTGAGGTTGGAGGCTGCAAGGGTAATGGTTGCGGCTCCCATAATTGCGTTTACGACAACCCATATCCTGTATTTGAATTTTTATCAATTCGACTATGGTAAGCCCACTCTCAATGCAGTTTCTTCTAAATACCCATTCATGCATTGCTACTGAAAACTAGCAGTAAAACCATATGCTTAGAAAATGACCACTCTTTTTCATTATAACAACACTTCATGATCATTGAAGATAGAGAAATCAGCAGGAGGGGAGAAACAAGATATTGGATATGTGCTATACCCTATAGCATTGATTAGTATCTAGCATATATTCTGTTTGTTGATCGAGAAAATTATGGCACTCCATCCTTTGTATGCCGTTATGACTGAGTTCTATCAGTGTCCCAGTTGTCTTGGAGTAAAGCACCATCAGGAATGATTTTCATGGCAAAGTGAAATCTTTTGACATGCATCTTTTTCATCCAAACAGATGTTTATAGCCAAACAAATGTTGGAGCAAAATGTTATAGACTGTAGAATCAACTGTAAGGACCAAGGAGAGACTTGGATAAATGTGAAGAAAGTATTGATCCTTTACGTGAGATTTGGATAAATGTGAAGAAAGCACCAATCTATGAGTCACCAGTAAATATTTGCTAGGAAGTGCTTCAGTTATCTCGTATTTCTGAGAGCATTGGGGGATCAGCAAACATGCGATATTCTTGATGATTTAGAACGGAAAGAGTGAGGATTTGCTCAGTGCAGGGACTGAGAACTGGTTCTTTTTGTGTTGTGTCATCTTCTTTTATAATTATGTCTTGCATACATGCGCATGTGTAACAATTGAGAAAGGCGAAGAAAATTTTGCTTCTTAGTCTTAGAATCCAAGTTGAATAATGAAGCGAAGAACCTGACGTTATATCATGACATATTTCAGGCTTGAACATGATAGTCTGTACAGTAATAGGTGCAATGCAGCTTATCCTGTGGGCAGTCTGGGCTGGTGTTACTCGACATCCATCCCGTTTGAAACTGTGGGTCGTGGTTTTTGGAGGAGCCGCTTCCATGCTCTTAGATATATATGACTTTCCTCCATACTGGGGGCTTGTTGATGCTCATGCTCTTTCCCTTGCAACCACGATACCTCTCACTTATCTATGGTGGAGTTTTGCCCGGGATGATAGTGAATTCAGAACATCAATGCTCATCAAGAAGACAAAGTAATCTCATTCTCTAGCTGAAGAATGTGATTGTATCGACTTATTTGTTGGTTTATATTGTATTTTGTCTACTTTTTTCTCGCTCTGATGCATTTCTTTGAAATGCTTATCGATGCGGGTTTCTTTTTTTCTAGTCTGAGTAGGTTTAGATTGGACGCTTGCTTGTTTCCATTTTCATTATTGGTTATGTTTCTGACATAAAATATAAAAAGTACCCGTAGTAATAGCAAATATTTTGATTTGGGGGGTAATCTTTATCACTTTCAAAGCTTGGCCTGTTTTCTTACATTTGGCTTATGATTTTCTTTGTTTTATTTTCTTGATAATCCTGTCCATTTTCTATGCATGTATGTATTGTATGGCAATTGGCAAACATGAAAACACAATGGTTGATCATTTGCTTTCTTTGCAAGAATCGGAACCCGTTGTAATTCGTATTCAAGTTTTAAAATCCTTTTGTAAATCTGATAAATTTTTAGCAAACAAATTTCTCCCTCTTAAAATTCATCGCGATAAGCTTCAACGGGTGTTTCCAAAGATCTCAATTGAGCGCTTCAAAAATTTCATCTACATTTTCTGCAACGAGTTTGAGAATTGCTGTAAGCTGTGTTTTTCTCCATACCATTCTTCCATTTTTTCCGCTCCTGAAATCATTTCGTAATTCAGCTAAACAACCTCATTTACGAACACCTCAACGGCAGCTAAGGAAAAAGAAAAAAAAATAAAATAAAACAAAATGGTGAAGGATCTGTTTGGAATTGCTGATGTGGCAGTAAGTTGACATTTAATTTACCATTTGGAGGCATTTAACTGGCTATGTCATTTTTCCGTCATCCACGTAACATCTATTAACGGATTTCATCTAGTGAATGATAGAATAGGACATAGCAAAGTTTAATAGTTCGATGAGTAAGTCGTGACATTGTGTAAAATTCAGTGGCCATTAAAACATTCAACTCTGCGTGTATGTATACTCATTTACAAATAGCCCACACAGCACAAAACATCCATCTTACTCTACTCTTTACTTATCCGTACTAACGAACAAAACATCAAGCACGGCTAAGAAGAACCCTAAATTAATATATATTTTTAAGAAAGTTAAATCGAATAACTCCATAAAGAGTCGTCAGCATATGATTCCATATCATCAGTGTCCAGGTAGTGAGGAGGAGGTAGCATCAACCCTTCAGCCATATTGTCAATCAACCCCGGCATTCCAAAAAAAGCCTCCTCATCAGTAGAGAACACATTTTCCGGCGATATAGCAGTAGCTACCTCACTCGTATCGGACTCGGAATTCGGTTGTCCAAAGGTCTTGGCTGCTTCTGCTGCAGCTTTCTGAATGTCCTTAGCATCAGTGGAGGCCGGAACCGGTAGCTTCCAAGCTGAATCAGCAAAGTTCAAGCAAGCGGACCGCCCTCGAAGCGCTATTGCCGCCACATCGTGAGCTCTCGCAGCCATTTCAGCGGTGGGGAAAGTTCCCAGCCAAATTCTTGACTTCTTGTTGGGTTCTCTAACTTCACACACCCACTTACCAGATTTCCTCCGCCTCACACCCCGATAAACAGGGTGCCTCGTCTCGTTGAACTTCTTCCTCCCTGCACTCCTTTTTGGGTTGTTTGAAGCTAATAAAACTTCCTCATCAGAAAAATTGGCTCTGTTAATGCCATTGTCGGATAAAGATGAAAATTCCAGTACCTCAGTCGATGACCACGAATTTTGCACAGAGAAAGTTGGGTAGGAGTAGAAATTTGTTAAAATATCCATTAATCTTGAAAAGCTGTCTGAATATAAGTGCTTAAAAGGGATTTGAGTAGTGATAACTGATAAGTAGAGCTATGAACATGTTCTTTTATATGTGTGTGTGTGTGACGGAGACTGGAAGGACTAGTTCATTTTACGCACAGTACGCGAATTTTGCAGTTTGCACACGGAAAGTGCCAGCTGGAGAGAG
Source organism: Fraxinus baroniana (assembly GCA_903798355.1). Lineage (NCBI taxonomy): Eukaryota > Viridiplantae > Streptophyta > Magnoliopsida > Lamiales > Oleaceae > Fraxinus > Fraxinus baroniana. Next base: position 11,346 of record CAIGRO010010810.1, read on the forward strand.
AATGCCCACGGTTTGTACTTCAACGTGAATTTATCCTAAATTTGACGAGAGCTGCCATATGGCCAGGACCACATGGGCCTTGACCAACCGGCTTTATTCTAATCTGATTACATGATTTAAAAATTCATTTTTTCTTAAATTTATTTTTAACCACACACCCTCACAATAAAATATTTACATGTAAACTCAATTTTTTTTGTAATTATACACACATAATTTTATGGCAAGTAATTCTATCCCTAACCTAAAAATTAGCTAATCCTGCCTCAGTAGCAATTATTGATAACTGAACATTCAATTTTCTGAACTCACGAATCAAAGAAGCGCATGAAGTGATTAGGTCACAATTCTCCATCAACTCTTTTAACAGTATTTTGTCTCAAATTCATTTTTTTTTAACAAAAATTCTTCAAACTCTAGTGATTAGTAAATATCTTTCATTTTCTCCCCATACAAGCAATACCTTCCCATTTTAGTATTGAGTAGTTTAGTTCATGATTCTTCAGCTGTCCAAAAGTATGGGCTATAACCTTCCCATTTTTCATTAGAACACAAACTAAATCCTGAAACATCACTACAAACCACAAATTCTTCACTGGATATGTTTGATGTAAATTTTTGAGGATATAATTTGTGAGAAGTAATTTGTTTGAAGAATATTTAGTTAAAAAGTGATGAAAAATTATGGGTCTACGTGCAAGTTTTTTAGTGAAAGAATGTATGATTGAAAATGAGTTTTAAAAAATCTGTACAAAAAAGGGTTTAGAGTTCATTAGAGTCTAACTAGTTGGGCGTTCTCATTTCACCATTGTTTCTGCCTTTTCAAGGTCTACATAAATACGCTTTACGAAGAAACTTTGTAATTCTAAACTTAGCATACGACTATTTATCTCGCAAGGTCTACAAAATGATTCTTAAATGCTGTGCAAGTTCATTGTGATTACGAGAGTAAGCCAAAATATCATCAATAAAAACAATTATCAATTTGTCCAAATAAGTATGCAACACTTTATTCATCAAATTCATAAATGTGGCTAGAACACAAGTCCGTCCAAATGGCATCACCAACTAATACAAATGACCATATCGAGACCTAAAAGCACTTTTCAGTAAATTGACAATTCTGAATTTGACATGAGTATACTTTGAATGCAAGTCAATCTTAGAAAATACCGTGGTAAATGATACTTGTTTTAAAATGTCACCTTATTCAACTACTTTTAGTCAAGACACAGTCTCATTGCCCACTCTTTTTCTTAATAAACAATGGCGCTCCCAAGGAAATACACTCTATCTAATGAATTCCTTTTGAACTAATTCTTGCAACTGCAACCCTTTAACTTTCCTGGAGTGATTTTTTAAGGCACCATGAAATAGGTGTTGTCCCCGGAATCAAATCAATATCCTATGTGGTGGTAATCGTGGAAGATCTTCTGAAATACATTAGTGAAATTTCGAACTATTGGAATATATTCGAGTTTCAGCCCAGTGATTTGTCAATCACACGAACTAATTATGCATTACAATCCATCTTGAGCTTTCTCCCGTCATCAAGAGCCGATATCACACAAGATGGAAAAATTCTGTTCTTCCAATTGAGAACAATTTCAAGTTTTCCCGATCTCTTGAATACAACTTCTTTACGTGTTGGAATTGAAGTGTGACCCGAATTTCTTTGTTGAAATGTTTGAAGTAAAAATTCTAATTAAAATGCACCTCATGAAGAATTCAAATGTGGAATACTATTGGACTCCTATATCAAGTTGAAGTTCATTGAAAATTAGTATTGGACTTAAGGAAGAGTTCGGAATGGAGAAAAACATCTTTTGGAATCATTGGAGGATTTTCGTTGTGATATTGTTTTATTAACAACAGGCGCAGCCCTGGACCGCTCGGGCGCTACCGCTCTGTTCCATTTGTTCTATTTTTTCTCTCCTATTTCATTTTGGACTCGATTTTCTGATATCATACTTCATCAACAACTCTATCAAGAGAGTTTGGACGATCCCTACAAGTTCCATATAAATACTAGACTCCTCTATACAATTTTATAATGTGAGAAAATATATTATTAAAATTATAGGATCCGTCGTAATTTTCTCTTTTCTCTTTTCTCTATTATTCTTGAGTCAATAAAATTTCTTAATTCCTCCGCCATATTTCTTGTCTTTATTATTCTTTTGCTTGATCTAATATTTCATTATTTGTCATGTAACTTCAATATCTCAATCCGATGATTAATTTCATCAGAGCAATTCTAGTATTTTATTTGTTTCACAACATTACGAAAACACAGTCAACTGGAGCACATTTTGCAACTAAAAAGTTCATTCTTAAAATGACATAAAAGTCAGCTTCTTTAAAACCATGCTTGGTGTTGCAATGATTGAAGTTCATATACGTCTAGTTTGAGAAGTCGGAATCACTTATCAAAGTTAAACCCTTTAAAATTGAAACTTTATTTAGAAGTTGTAAATGTAATTTTTAAATATTACTACATCTCAATGTCAACACTTTTTTAACTTTTAAAAGTACGTTTTCGAGGAATTTTTTTAATAAATTGCGTTGTCAGTTGTGACAAAAGCCTAATAGTCTCTAAATGTTATTAAATAGTTAACCACAATAATGAGATCATTATGTGTTTGACAAATTTTGTAGACAGCAATTTTCCTTTATAACTTGGAGTCTTGGACCCATCTATGGAGTACACATCTGCAATTGCCCTAAAAGATCTAAGAATTCCACTCAGCTCTGTGGAGGATCTTTTTTGACAACAGGTCTACAGACAACACACATGGTGAGATCCCACATTTTTTTCAATACATGTGGGGCTCATCCCATTGTGAGATGTGGGGCTCGTCCCATTGTGAGGAACCTTCCGCCAAACTATCCCCAGTATATGGGGAATTATTCATAAACTAATAACTACTTTTGAACACTCTTTTGCTCATTATACGATCATATTTATCCACGTCATTTATCCGTACTAGTAAATCAAAAAACCAAGCACGGCTATGGTCCTATGGAGGACCCTAAACTATTTATAAATATTAAATGGAATAACTCCATAAAGACATGTCAGCATGTGCATCCACAACATCAGTGTCCATGCAGTTATAAGGTGGAGGTACCATCAACCCTTCAGCCATATTGTCAATCAATCCCGGCATGCCAAAAAGAGCCTCCTCATCCGTAAAGAACACATTTTCCGGCGATGTAGTGGTAGCTTCCTCTCTCACACCCGACTCGGAGTTCGGTTGCTCAAATGCCTTGGCCGCTTCTGCTGCAGCTTTCTGAATGTCCTTAGCATCAGTGGAGGCCGGAGCTGGTAGCTTCCAAGCTGAATCAGCAAAGTTTAAACATGCTGACCTCCCGCGAAGCGCTAATGCCGCCACATCGTGAGCTCTCGCGGCCATTTCCGCTGTGGCGAAAGTTCCCAGCCAAATTCTCGACTTCTTGTTGGGTTCTCTGACTTCGCACACCCACTTTCCAGAGTTCCTCCGCCTTACTCCGCGGTAAACCGGGTGCCTCGTCTCGCGGAACTTCTTCCTCCCGGCACGCTTTTTCGGGTTGTTTGAAGCTAACAAAACTTCCTCATCAGAAAAAGTGGCTCTGCTAACGCTAATGCTATTATCAGATAAAGATGAAGACTCTGGCGCTTCAGTCAAGTACGAGAAATCTTGCACTCGAAAAACTGGGTCCGAGTAGAACTCGTTCAAATTATCCATTGATCTTGAAAAGCTGATTATAACTTATGACTGCTTTGATTAGATTTGTTAATTTTGTATGATTTCATGTATTTATGTGGTAAGCTATATACGTTTTGGACGCGGAAATGGCCAGCTGGGGGAGCAGGGAGCTGCCCACGGTTTGTACTTTTTAACCTGGCTAAGAAAAGTGGGATTTTGACAGGTGCCCAGCTGGTTTGAGAGCCAGGAACTAGTGGTATAAGCGGATAAGTAGTCGACACGTGTCATTGAAGGTGACTAAGAAGCTTTGACTGATGATGATGGTAGATTAACATAATATCAAACAAAAAGACAAATGAATATTAATCAGAATTCAATGTAGGTAATGCTTCAGAAAGTTCGTATTCAATGGAGGAAAGTGCGAAGTGAGTGTGGTGTTTCGATAAGATACAGTCCGGATTACATGAAAAACAAAACAAATGCTTTTGAAGTGACGTCTTGTGATTTGACCCGATTATCAACACACACGGGTTGACAGTTAATGACTGACAGGATCCGGTAGTTTTCCCACGGAAACGCGCGTACCACGTGCTCAATTCTAAGCTACTCGATGAAGTGGGACCTAGTCCATGTTTGACAGTTGACACCCATTTTAATTTTATTTTTATTCTCATTTTATTCTTTCTTGATTTTAACCACAAATTCTCCAAATAAAATAATTTTATAAACAAATTTCAAACATTTCATCACTTTTACACCACACATTTTCCCTTTAATCACTATTTCAAAAATTCTATTATCATTTTAATGAGATTCAAACATACACTTAGAATCTTGATTCTTGCACGAAAATGCTGGTTTCGTTAAACTTTTAGCAAATTTTATGTTGATCACTGCACTTTATTTTATGCTAAATTAATCTCAAAATTTAAACTTCATCGAACGTTGGTCCTAGGCCGATTGCAATTAGTTCGACTACCAGATTTTTTCCCCTAAGCTACTGAAGTTGAGCAACTCAGAACACTTGATAGGAAAAATCAAGTACCGTTCTAGTTTTTTATGTTAGTCGAAAATTTAGAACAACAATAGACCATGATTTTTTGCTTAAATTTTGGAGATCACTCATGTTTCTAACCCAATATTGGTGGGTTCAAGACTTTATAAATAATTGGTGCGTGACACAAATTAGAATCTTGCGATTGGATAGAGTAATGTAATTTAGCTAAATTGGTGTTAAACACTAGTGTGTGAGTAACTTAAGTGGCCTCAAGTGATTAAATATCTCAAAGTAAGAGATATGAGTTCCACTTATGATGTTCAATAAGTTAATTATGTTTAACCACAATCAAATTCAAATGGTAAATAGTAAATATGCAATTCAACATATTCACATGTATTGATTGCAATAGTCTTGTAATACATATTTAGTCGTACCATCATACATTAAAATTATATACATTTTTTTTTTGTCTTTTCTTATTTACTTATTTGTTGGTGATAACCAAATGATGATTCGTACGAAGTCAAATTTTACTTCCTCTCATTAACCAGTGCAAAATTTATAGAATGAGACATTTTTATATAAGGGCTAGGTGACAATTTAAAGCAAAATTCTGAAGATCTTCATAATTTAGGACCAATCGTGCAATTATAGTATAAGATTAAGGATCTGCTTCATCATTTTTAAAGTTTGGAGACCATCATACTAGCGGAAATAGTCCAGGACCAGTTGTGCAATTTTATCGCATATGGAAACTAAAATACAATAACTTCATGATTCCTTCTTTTCTGGTCTCTATCTATATTTGCTCTAACCCTTTTCTTTTTAATACTCATCAATGATGAATAGGATCAAAGTAGAATTATTAGAAAGTAATCATTAATTCCATATCCCCTCACTTCTGTTATATTAATTAATTATGTCATTTGTAAATTTTCACTGTGCAAAAGGGAAAAAAACATCAAAATGTGTATGCTCCTACAATTCATTTGTATTTTCTCCCTTATTTTTACAATTAGGTCCGTTTGATTTCAAATGTTGAATTTTGGTGAAAAAAAAATGAATTACGGGGAATTAAATTGCCTTGAATTTGTTTTACTAGAAATTGTAATTAATTGTGTTTGATTGGTATGATTTTCCATCGTAAAAATTTTGAAAGTTTGGTGTCCGTTTAACTTCATTTTTCATGAAAATTGTTCTTTTAAGTGATAATTTTTTCACCATTGGGTCTAAAATTTGTTCTAATTGCTAAAAAAAAAAAAATTACCATACCGAATACCATTCGTTTGACTTTGTTTTGCATGAAAATTGTCAATAAAATTGATAAATTTTTTAACCATTATGTCTAGAATTTTTTTCAATTGCCAAACAAGAAAGAGCTGGAAAATCAATTTTCACCATTATGTGAGCGTGTGAACCAAATCAAGAAAATGAATTCCATGGAAGAGAAAAAAAGTGTATCAAACAGTGCAAAATTTATTTTTCATGAAAAATTTTGCACAATCAAACCGGGCGTTAGAGCGATGGACTCCACTATTTACTGGGAACCTACTGTTTTTTCATTGTAAAAGGATTACTTATGTTTCATGTGAATCATTTTTATGATTGATACTTTATAAACGATGTCATAAGCACACCTGTTTTCTTCATAAATGACTAGTTAGCAGGAGACTATGGTTTAGTCTCCATATACTGTATCCATCTAAAATTTTCGTACTTTATAAATTTCTAGCGTCTAGTTGTGGATAATATGTGTTATGTCGATGTATTTTTATTCATATTAGTATTGGCTATATTTAGAGATGGCAAAAAAAACTCGTCAAACTCAATATTCGTGAGGTCCCTCCCTGAATGGGACAATGATTACTAGAGATGGCAAAATACCCCGTCCCGAATGGAGCGAAAAAAACCCGCCCAGACGGGTTGGTGGGGTGGGGCAGGGCGGGGCGCAGGGCGGAGCGGGGCGGGGTGGGGGTGCTCCACCCCGCCCCGCCCCGCCCCGCCTATTTAAAAAAATAAAATAAAATAAAATCTAATTATGAAATACACATCTAAGGAAAATGTAAGGTATACTTACCCATCTAAGGAAAAGTGTAAGGTATATACTTTTTTGACTTATTTCTACTTTTCTTTAGCAAAAATGA
>CAIGRO010010811.1:770-16297 GCA_903798355.1 Fraxinus baroniana
TTTTTTTTTTTTTTTTTCAACCATACATTTTCATCAATCTACTATTTCAAAATATATTCTTTCAAAATAATGTGGCTCAAACACACCCCAGAATCAATAAACCGTCATATCATATTTGAAAAGTGATTAAATTAAATTTTAAGTGATTATAATTTACAAAAAAATTAAAAACTATAAATAATGAATGAATACTAATGATTAATCGCTTTTTGAATAACAATCATAATAAGAAGCATGTTTCTGGGCCAACTCAAAGCCAAACCCAAAAATGGGGGGCGATGGGCAGACCTGTTTCTTGGCTTGACCTTGAGCTGGCCAATAATTCACTCACCAACATAGACACTACGCCTCTGTACTATGGCCACCTTCCAGAGACAACCCCAATATTCTAGCACTTTCCAAATATCCTAGTAGCCCACGTGTAAGTCTGTCAACTGTCCACGTATACCACCACAATAGAATGTTACCTTTATCCAGATACTCCCTCTTTTTTCACACGCTAGAAAAACTACATATTTCTCTAATTTGATTGCAAAAATAATCTTAAGAAAATGGCCAAGAAAGAGATGGAAGTGGTGAAGGGTTTGGACACGGAAAAATACATGGGAAGATGGTACGAAATAGCTTCATTTCCATCAAGATTTCAGCCCAAAAATGGTGTCAACACAAGAGCCACATACACTTTGAACCATGATGGAACTGTACATGTTCTTAACGAGACATGGACTGATGGCAAAAGAGGTTCCATTGAAGGCACTGCATGGAAGGCTGATCCCAAAAGTGATGAGGCAAAACTCAAAGTCAGATTCTATGTGCCCCCTTTTTTGCCTATAATTCCTGTCACTGGGGATTACTGGGTTTTGTATATTGATGATGATTATCAGCATGCTTTGATTGGCCAGCCCAGTAGGAGATATCTTTGGGTATGTCTCTCTCTCTCTCTCTCCCTCCCTCTTTTCATATATATTCATGTGGACTGTATTTTTATTTTTTTTGCTTCTTTCATGTTCACATTTTTAGCTTTTTGGTGGGATTTCTTGTTCTTCTTTGAATATTGAAATTCTTGATTATCTAGAACGTGTTTGGCTAAGCTTGGTAGCTCTTAAGACTTGTCTTGAATGTTAGCCCCTGGTGAATATAGCTAAAAATCAGGAATGTGATGAAGTTGATAAAATGTGTAATTGAAAAGTTCACAAAAGTCGTGGTTTATTAAAATTTTATCAACTAACAAACATGGGATTAAACTTTAAAGTGTATTTTAGAACTTGTTTTTGTTGCTTATATGTAAATTTATTCTCTTGAAGCTTGGCTAGGCATGCTTGTGGGTTGTTCACAGATATGTTTGGTAAATTGGATGAATACAATAATAATTGTAAAAAAGAGACTATAAAAATGAAAATATTTGTAATTTGATGTCAAAACTCTTTTGCTACTCTGTTAAGTTAATTGCTAAATCCTTGAGATTTTTAAGAAATTAACAAAATCATGTTAATTTATCAGTCATTCTATTCAATCTTATGTCCAATTCAACATATCAAATGCAATGTGATGAATTTATTCTCCTTCTTCCTGTAATATTTATGAATTATGCTACGGTACCCGTAACATAGCCATTCACATAATGCACAAACCACTCTCCTATTGGAGAGTGGCGCCATTTGTGCATTATGTGCACCTTTATGTTACGGGTTATGTACCCGCAGCATAACTCAATATTTACTTGGGTAATTTATGTAGTTTTAGCATACTTTTCACTTGATTTGTTGACAAGGGGAAGAAGGGCACAATTTTCATAAATAGATGACGGCTGTAGCCTCTTCCCTGATACTGGGTCAGAGTTTAAAGCATTCTCAAATGTGAGAATGTAAAATTAGTTGCAAATGAATTGATGATCTTGATATGTTCCAAGATATGGTGGTTCATTTTCTGTGTGTGTGTGTGTTTCAGATATTGTGCAGGCAGCCCCAGCTTGATGAGGAGACATACTATATGCTTGTACAAAAGGCTAAAGATGAAGGGTATGATGTTGATAAACTCCACAAGACACCACAGGCTAATCCTCCACCAGAGAGTGCCCCTAAGGACACCAAAGGGATTTGGTGGATTAAGTCTATTTTTGGAAAGTGATTAAGAAGCAGATTAACTATATAATGAATTAAATGGGTGTAAGAAGCTTAAAAAATTATGGGTAGAGTCCTATCTAAACTTCATGTGAATGACGTGTTTGGTTGGAGGATTTGGTGGTATTAGTCTTTAGACTCTAAAGACTAGAAGTAAAAATCTTGTTTATCATATCATTCAATCGTGTTTGGCACGAAGGGTATTGTAAATTATAGATGTATTTGCTCTTTGATCTTTGTAAATTATGAAGTTACAGTGTGTTTTACTTTGCGTTTTGGATTATACGCGTGAAGTTTGAATTAGAATTTTCAATTGACCTTGGTTATCTTCATTTTTAAGCGCAGCGGTTCCCTAAATATTAGGTATTTATTACATAGCGAACTTACACGACTCTACACTATTCACTTAATCTAGGAAATATGGGATATGAAACAAGATTTTAGCTTATTTTTCTTGATTAATAATATGAAGCAGTAGTACAAAGTAGGGAACATAAAATTCATCTTAAATGTCACGAGAGACGACAAGTTCCAAATGGTTGATCCAAACTACACACCAAACCTTAGTTCAGAAACATGCCTTACAAATGCATCCAAATTCTTGAACGAACTTCCCTCCTTTCCAATGGCCTCAAATGCAACCTTGCTTAAATTTTTTGCAATAGCCCTTTTCTCCATCCATTTCTCACTTGTAACCTCACCCAAAAACTTCACTAAATCATTTGATTCAAGTACAGTTTCATCCCCTTCACATACTCTTATTGCAACCTTAAGTTCATCAACCAATAAGGTTGCATTGGCAAATTGATCTGCTCCCATTGGCCATGCCAGCATTGGCACCCCAGCTACAATCCCCTCAAGTGTAGAATTCCAACCACAATGTGTCAAGAATGCACCTATTGCTTTGTGCCCAAGTATCAACACTTGTGGGGCCCATCCTTTGATCACGAGGCCTCGCCCGGCCACACGATCCTCAAACCCGGGTGGGATATCACCGTAATCTTCGTCGTCCACGTGTCCTTTCGTCTTGCCCTTAACACATAGGATGAATTTCACCCCACTTTTCTCCAAGCCTAAGGTTAGTTCCTTCATTTGCTTGTTTGTTAGCACTGCTTGGCTCCCAAAACATACAAAAACTACAGTTTGATCCTGACACGTGTCGAGCCACGAGCATATAACACTAGATAAAACCTCACTCGGCCCGCCTCGCTCCACCGGCCCAACATTATCCAGAGGCAACACCGGTCCAATGGACCATACTCTATCATGGCCCAACTCTTTAGACAAATAATCCAAGTAAACCCTTTCTAGCCCACTAAATGTATTGATCACAAGCCCATAACTTACCGCGTTCGCACGAAACCCATCTTTGATAAATTCCATAACTGCGTCTCCCTCAACATAGCTACGATATATAGGAGAAAGCTGCCACCAGGGGTAAACCGGACAATTCGGAATCTTGGTAAATTTTATCATTTCATTTTCGTCCCCCGACTTTTGTCTTTTTGGCATATCACACCACAAGGACAAAATTACAGAAATAGCCAAGGCACCGGAGGGGTTAAAAACATACCTCCGAATTCCTAGCTCAACGGCAAGATGGTGGGTCCATCCCAAGAACATGTCGGAAATGATGGCTATCGGCGGCGAAGGGTGGCTTTCGAACCAATTGAGTATAGGACTTTTGAGCTGACCCAACGCGTGCATCATTGACCGAAAACCACCGGCGGGGAGATCGACGGAGTTCTCAACGCCGGTGGGAATGGAGGGGTGCGGCGGAAAAGGGAGAACGAGGGTGTTGATGGAAGGGTGTTTGGAGAGAAGAGGGTGGAGGAGATGGAGGTTTTTAGGGGTGACAAGAATAGTTAGGGTGAGACCGGCGGTGGCTAGGTGGTGGGTAAAGTCGAGGAGGGGTATCATGTGCCCCTGCGCAGGATAAGGGAAGATCAGGATGTGTGCGCCGGATTCAGACATCCTCCGAAAATCAGAGTGAGGGCTGGCCGATAGGGGTAGGGGACAACAGTGGGTTGGTTAAATTCAACCTACCCAATTTTATACACCATAATCACCCACTCCTTTCACCATTTTCCCTAATTTTAAAATAAGTAAAATGGTAACTTTATATTCTTTCTAGGATAAATTTAAAAAAAAAAAACAAAAAACAAAAGTTCTTTATTTATTTTAAAAACGTTTATTTTAAAATAAATTTTTTGTTTTATTTTATTTTTCTAAGTAACATTTTGTTTAAAATAAATTTTTATTTTATTTTAAATTTATTTTTTATTTTAAAAACGTTGTTTTAAAATAAGTATTTTTTTTCGAGGAACGTTTTTTTAAATAAATTTTTATTTTTATTTTTCTAAGTAACTTTTTTTAAAATAAAGTTTAGTTTAGTTTTTTTTTTTTAAGTAATATTTTTTTTTGAAAAAAGAAGTTTTTATTTTATTTTATTTTATTTTTCTAAGTAATTTTTTAAATAAGTTTTTATTTTATTTTATTTTTTAAGTAACATTTTATTTTTAAAAGTTTTTATTTTATTTTTTTAAGTAATTTTTTTAAAATAAGTTTTTATTTTGTTTTTTTTTTCTTTAAGTAGGTTTTTATTTTAGGCCCTGTTCGGTACAACTTAAAATCCAATTAAAATTAAAAATATGACCGTTATTGGGTCTCACTCATATAATAAAAGTCAACAATAACGACTAATTTTTCAATTTTAATCCGATTTTAATCTTTACCAAACAGGCTCTTAATCTTTTTAAAAAATTATTTTATATATATAATGCCAAATTATCATTATACCCCTTTTAAAATTAGTGAAAACTGTAAAAAGAAGTTAAGCGGCCTTGTGAAATGTTATATGAAATTGGGTGGTCATTATAAAACAAAATCAAATTGAATGATTATGTTGACAATAAATATAAAATTGGATGGTCATTGATGAATTTAAAAAGCTAAATAAGGAACCAATAGAACAAGACGAGGCTGTCCTTTTTCATATCTTTTTAAAAAAAATTTGTCTTTTTAGTAGGGCCCGCGGAGATTCAAGATAGATTTCAGTGATTGTACAAAATAGGAAATTGTATTAAACGATTTCCAAATTAGCAACGTTACTTATTAATAACGGTAAATGTGTTGATTGAGTATTGTCACGTTCATCCATACGATCAAGAAAACTCGCGATTTAGGAAGTGTTCGGTAGATATTAGAATTCAATTAAAATTAAAAATATAATCGTTATTGAATCTCACTCGTCTAATAAAAGTCAATAATAACGACTAATTTTTCAATTTTAATCCGATTTTAATCTTTACCAAACACCCTCTTAGCAAATAAATTATACCATTTTGAAAACAATAAATAACATTTTCTTATTATTTTGGAACTTCTTATGTTAATATCATTTATAAGAAATTGCAGCAACGGTCTCTAACCTTTCACTTTTTACAAACTTTACTCTAATATTCAATTTGTGTTATTCAGTCTCAAACCCTTCAAAAATACGCATCTGGAATGCAAATAGACGGAAACCGTCTATTCTACCATTAATTGACATGAAAAATGCAAAAAACGAATATTTTGATCATTTTAAGCATGGATATTTTTGTTAAGATCTATTATTATTCACCAATCACTTCAATTATCCAATGTTTTGCAGAAATCAATTGTGCATGCTTTTGGCATTGTACAATAAAGAAAATATGATAGGAATTATTTTCTCGACATATTTATTTTTAATGGTACGCATATTTGGTATGCATATAGACTCGACTCACAGTTGCTAGTTTAGTAAAGTTTTTGAAGGTTTGAGCCGAAATTTTATTTTTGCTTTCTAAATTGCAGTTTGAATCAAATTGAAAGTATATGAACGAGTTTATTTCAGTATTTTCCTTGACATAATGACTTCTTTTAAGTGATTTGGTTTGAACTACTTTACATTTGAGTAGGAGTTATATGTGTTTAGTGAATCGAATAATGCTAGTTAGTATCGATGGTGTTGAACATCGGTTAGATATCAGCATGTCACATCTCTTGATAAATAGGTAATAATTAAAAAATTCAGTCTTTCAACTTCGTATAAACAAGATACATTAGATACAATAACTCAAACCTCGTAATTTCCTCTTTAATTTTTTCAACTTTGCAAATTTGAAGGGGAATTTTCGAAACTATTTTATACTTATTTTATTTTAAGTTTGACAAATTTCCCCCTTCAAATAAAAACAAAATCAGAGTGATTGCATTCCACGCACAAAATCCACAGGAATTTTGGATGGAATCCATCCAAATGGACCATCTACGCCAAGAATGCAAAGGTTTAGGACCATTTGCACTATTTTTCAAAGATTTAGATCAACAACGTACAATGAGCGAAGAAGGTTTGGAATCCTTATGTTACGGGCTATATACCCATAGCATAACCTCTGCACCAATTCTCCTTAAAAAATATTGTGATTTGATGGGGGTTAAATGAGTCTTGTTGTCCAGGATTGAAGCAGATAGACCCTATTTGAGCATGAGTTGCCTTTCTTTTTTTAATTTTTTTAAAATAAAAAAACAAATTTGAGGATAACGCGTCTAAATGTATACTATTTTGACCTAAAAAGCACTTATTTGGATGCCTAATTTGAATACGACATGATGCAAATATATTGATAACTTTTTTTAAGAAAAACCAGGATACACGAATAAATTTTATTTTAATCCTTAATCGTCCCAACTTCATCTTTTCAGCATTTCCAATATTAACTTCTTCATTATCATTAAAAATAACATTTTTCAACTATGACACATCTAGTGATAGATTATCAACTTCGAGCAGTCTAACGTATTCAAAAGTATTAAATAAGTCTCCAGCGATATCCCACATTTTTAATTCTCCATTTGAATATTTCTACTTAATACTATTATTCATTTTAATAGTAAAAACATATTTATCGAAGCTCTACTCATTTAATTATATTAAAACTCCAGTAGCGTGTTTTCAATAAATATTATCCATATTCAATAAATTATTGACAATAAAAATTGTTATCTATTAAGTAAAAATATTTTAACAATGTATAGCTAATAATAATGAATTTTAAAAGAATAAAAAATCAATAGAACTCTTTTTCAAAAATAATAATTTAAAATATAAAATAATTTAAATTATATGTACTCAATACTATCAAGAATTTACAAAATAAAAAATAGTAAAAAAAGTGTTCATTACCTATCGAAGCATATCGTAAAGTACCCAAACTTGAATACGTATTAAATACAAATATTTTAAATAAAAAAATTGGATAGCAACGGCAAGATGGTGGGTCCATCCCAAGAAACACATTAGTACGTTTAGGTGATAAAATAGACAAGTTTCTAATGATTTTTACTTCAAAGAAATTTCTGTTTTTCGAAAAATTTGAATCCTAAGAGCCTGTCTGGCTCCAATACCAATTGTTGGGTATTTAGGCCCCCAAATATGATAGAACTGATGATAATAAACACAAACAACATCGCAGAAAATAAAGAACACAAAAGAATTGTTCATCTAGTTCAACTTACGCTTAATATGGGGGGCTTATGATTAGCCCAAACACTAGCACGCAAAAACCTTCCAAATGAGAATTACAGAGATACATGAGACTCAATCGGACACGATTTTATCATCTATCTACCAAGAGATCTCATAAATCGTAAAACCTAGCCAACATAGTCACATACCACCAAAGAACCCAGATCAACCAATATCTCAAGCCTAATCTACTATAGCAACAAGAATCTCACAGGATTCCTCAACAAAATAATGGCTAGAACCTCCAAGTGTTACAGATCGAAACCAAGAAGAAAAGAGAAGAACTTAGAGAGAGAAAAAAAAAGACGCTCCAGAGAGAGCATTATACAAAATGGATTGCTCGAGAAAGACCCAGTCCAAGAGTCATAATAATTATGACTTAATCTCAGCCATTAATCAGATCCAACGTTCCATAACTCATTCGAAGAAACACAATCCTTGTTAAGGGGCTTCAACCAATCCGAGGTTGCCATGTGACCTTCCAACCAAGAAATGCTTTAAAAGAGTTGTTAATTTTGTGGGAAACACGTTTTCTCAACACTTATATTTTGCTTGATCATAATTTATTTTTATTATTTATTTATTGAATTCTATTGGTGATGGTTTTAATTTTAGATGAAATAGTTTGATGCAATATTTGATATTTAAGGAACATGACTAGCTGTAATTGGAACAAGACAAGGACATGTTCTAAAACCTTTCCAATATGGGCAAGAACCTCAACTTTAACTAAATAATTTTCCCAAGGATTGGACAAATCTTCATCTTTCTTACAGGAAAAGAATATTAACTATGTAACCCATCTTGGATACAGTCCCACATATGAACTCAAATCATGTCCATAGAATCATAAAGCAATCAATTCNATATTTGATATTTAAGGAACATGACTAGCTGTAATTGGAACAAGACAAGGACATGTTCTAAAACCTTTCCAATATGGGCAAGAACCTCAACTTTAACTAAATAATTTTCCCAAGGATTGGACAAATCTTCATCTTTCTTACAGGAAAAGAATATTAACTATGTAACCCATCTTGGATACAGTCCCACATATGAACTCAAATCATGTCCATAGAATCATAAAGCAATCAATTCTACTTTTTTGGACATAAGTTGAGTCTTAATTAACCTCTCTTTAGCATGCCTCGGATTGAAATGATCTCTTGCTATACGTGTCTAAATCAATCGTTTGACTCGTTTCTATGAAAATTAATCAATTGTGACACTTGCATGTCGATCTCTGTCTTCATCTCTATTCCATAAATTTTAGGGATATCGTTTTTTTTATATGATATTGTTTATTACGTTTTGTTGGAATTGCACAAAATTAAAGAAAATAGTCGTAGAAACAAAAAAATTTATATTGCATATTAGTCCCCTGTACTCATATAATTATATTATATAAGATGATGTTATATGCAGATATCACATCAAATGTCGTGTATCAAGACTTGAAATTTTATTTTAAAAGGTTGATATTATTTATTTAACTTGAAATTCACCTTTAGTCCCTGTATGGTTTTGCTGAAAATTATATTTTTATTAATTTTTTTTTTAATTTATAAAATTTGATGAAATGCACGAGTAAAAACTTAATAAAAATTATGGATCTCATGAAATGTAGCAGTTAAAATTAATTGTTAATTTTGATTTAAATTTTATCAATATTTCTAGCTAAACCAAATAAGGGCTTTAACATCTTGATTCTTGCACAATATATATAAGCATTTTAATTTGAGCCCAAATATGATTATACACGAAGATGTGCTAGCAATAAAAAGTTGATAACTTTGTACAAACTAAACGTTCATGACGTATTTAATAAAGTGAATCAATCAAAATACAATAATATTCAATAAAAGAAGAAGAAGTTAAATTTGTATCCATGACACGACGTGCTACATAATTTGATACGACATATCAAACATACACAATATCATTTCATCCACGATCCGATATGCTTTCATTAGGCAATATTCTGATTCCAGGATTAAATATTAGCCTGACAATTCGTTGATGATTTTCTTGAAGAATTGTGCAATTTGTTTGATATTCCTTACCATATCTTTTCCCATAATTCATCGCTTAAATCAGTGAAAGTCAAACCCTGAATATATTTATCTTTTAAAGATTCACTTTTGACAGAATGTTAAAGCCTTTGTATCGATTATTTTGTTTTTAGTTGTGTTTGAAAGCATTGTTTTGGTTATTAACAATAAATAAAACATAGACATGACTCGGAAATGGTCGATTTTGTTGAGATCATCTCGAAAATGTAAGCCGTTCGTAGGGATATCTTGCATTGGATATTATTTCGAAATATTTTGTACACTTAACTGAAAAGAACATGATAACGTACAAACATATATCGTATATCATTAGTTCTTAATAAATCTCATATAATAGCATGCAATCTAGTCTAATATATCAAACCTTAAACATAATGCTATAACTCAAATGAACTTTAAAAAAAAATAAAATAATAATAATAATAACTCAATTATGAAGATATTCTTATGGGTGTGTTTCAGCCACATTAGTTTGGAATAATGTATTCTGAAATAGTAGATTGATGAAGAATGTATAGTTGAAAAAGAAGAAAAATTTATTGACGTGATGGAAAATATTATTTGATTGAAAAATGTTTGGTTGAAAATGAGCAGAATAATGAAAATAAAAATTTTAATGTGTACCAAACATGGACATAAACTCAAAACTCAATATGATTAAGTGCGAAACAATCAAACGCGCACTTCGATTCATCTAAAACTCAAATTAACAATTGGATTTTAACATAAATATTATCTAACGAGACACCATTCTCAATGCATGTTAAAGCCAAATCCCCACGTATGTTGATACATTTGGACTTTGGGACTCGTTACTGGTGTTGATAATTTCTCGTTAATTCTTTTCATTCGATACTTGATATGACTAAACGATATAATAAACACGATACAATGTATAATTCACCCCATCATTATATCCCACACATATCTTTATACAATGAACATGGTCCTAAACATCAAATATATGGATCGGATTTCATGCAAACAAATTTGGATCCCAAGGAGTTGAATAGAGAACATAATGTATACTCTGCAATATATATATATCCATATGCTTTCTCATTTTAAGATGTCATTTTCATATTATATCTATTGACAACTAACATGGTGATTCTTGACGTCATTTTTCTATCTTTCTTGATATTATGCTCATTTTTATATGCAATAGAATATAGGAAAGAGATGCCAGATCAAAAATATTAAATTTTATTTTATACAAAGATAGATATAGGTACAAGTGATCATCAACTAATCAAAAGAACAAAAATTAAATTTAAAAAAAAAAAAAAAAAACCCTTGAGGGGCTTTTATCTACACTTCAAAAACTTATTATCAAAATGCAACCATTGTACATTCACTATCGAATACAAAATTTCTCTACATTTAGCACGTAAGTAGTCCCCGAATGAAAAGGGAGTCACTATTTTGAAATGTTTTAGCTTGATTGTAGTTAGTGTACGCTAATCGAAAAGATAGAAATTAAGTTTAATAAGTCAAGTTTTTTTACCACCTCTTCCAGAAGACAACGACGTCAAGTTGACAATGTAGAAAGACTAATTATCACTATACAATATTTATTATTATTATTATTATTTTTTTTTTTGCATTTTTCATTATATATCTTCAACTCTGCAACCATCGCCTCTCTTTTGTTCTTACAATCAATAATGACATGTGGGTGATCGGAAAAGGTAGCGGGTAGATTGAACGAAGGATTAAGAGACTAACGATGTTCGTGTTGGAATGACATAAACAAATGAAGGAAATAGCGAGTCTTATGTTGCTAAGTTGAAAGACTAAACATGTACAATTTAAAGTTTAGAGATCTTCTGCGAACAAGGTGTCTTGTCCTGGGAGCAACTAGATGTTTTAGATATTGAGCTCAACAAAATAACTGGCATGCAAGCAATTTTGTCTGTTAACTCATCATTTCTAGAGTTTTGCCATGTTACCATTCATGCCCCCAATAGAGGCCGTCATGTAGCCATTTGGTCACCCATTATATCAACCCTGATGGTAGCATAGCAAAACTCTCATTTCTATTAGATGACAAATAGAAAATAACGACATTCACGACATTAAGTTGAAAAACTAACAAAAGTATGGAGCCGTTCTAATTTTTTTTTTTTTACCCATTTCAAATACATTGTGCAAAGAAAATGATTATTACATAGACAAAGTCCATCGCATTAGATAATACTATGTGATGTTTGTAGTTCACAAAATATTTCCCAATTTACAGTCGAGAAAAATGTCAAACACTAAACTGTATTTTTTAAAATGATCTTCTTTCTAATTAGATACCAGCATGTTCGATATGTTATATTGGATCGTAGGCACCAGAGATGAGTTGGTGTGGAATATTGCTATAGTTTATGGCAGACGTACTACCCATCATATACTATTCAAAATCAAATCGCTCCTGCATTATACATCCACCCAATTAAAATGCTCCAGCATCAACTTGAACATTGAATCTCTAGCTCTAGAGCCACCGGTCCACCACTTTGTTCAAAAAGTATAACTCACGACAAGTCGACAACGGTACAATCCACACTATTTTACCCAAAATAAAGTCTAATAAACCCCACTGCGTTTGGGCACTTTCTTCAATTGTGATCCAAATCAACATTCGCAAGTTTCAATGATTTGTTGATTGCATATTTTTTTTCTTCGTTCTTTAAACTTCCTCTACATCATGAGATGAGGAGTTAGCTAAGAGTTGGAGTCGGCGCAATCGGCAAAGGCAGGCAATTGGGATGAGTGTTACAGCCATTGGAAAAGAAGACGTGTTTTTTTTCTTCTTTAAATATCAATAGATTTTTATGTTAATTTAAAAACTTTGATACAACGTGCCTGTTTAAAAATTTGACTTTTTAATGATAAAATATGACTCTTATCCAATAAAACTATTGAAATTGAAATAACATGGGGACCATTGAATAATTATATTCACACCACAAATTTTATTTATTACAGCACATTTTAATTGTATATAAAATTTTTAATCTCTGTTCATTATAAAACTTATGTCATTAACGATTTTTCATATAATTTTTATCATCAAACTTTTCATCAGATAACATTTTATATTTGGTAATATTTTTATGTCGAAAAATTCGTTAAAATGACGTAAAGTAACTTATTTTTTCATTATATATATTTTTAAAAATAAAATAAAAAGTGAAAAACAAATTTTCACTCATTCCAAAGCATGAAAACAATATATTTTGATATAAATTATCATCAATGATGTGACGTATTAATTAATTAAAAGTTGAAGATAAGAATTCAGCTGAAGAAAATTAAGAAAATAATAACTACAATAATCAACTATTGAAAAAAAAATAAATATTTTCCCTCGTTTTAAAACATGAATATAAAATATTTTTATATAAATCATCATCAAGGATAAAGAGTATTAATTAATGGTAGGTTTCAAAGATAAGAATTTAACGAAAAAATTAAGAAAATAATTCTTATAATGATCAAAGATCGAAGAGTTTAACTACAATTAAAATATAATGTATTAAATAAAAATTGTGGGGGTTAATATAACTACCATTTTCCTATATATAAAAATATTATCATTAGAAGGGAAATAGCAGTGCTTTTACTATTTAGTGCTAATTTCCTGGGCTCATTTCTATAAAAGATTTCCAAATTGCCCAAATAATCTCTCTCTCTCTAATGGAAAACGACTACTCCAATAAACCTCTGATTCATCAACAAAAAGCTTCAATTATTGTTTGATTTTGTGAATTAGCTTCTGAAATTCATAGGAGTAGTTAGTAAACATGCAACCTCGTAGTAGAGAAATTCCAGCCATGAATGTTAATTCATTGCTAAACCTCCCAGAAATTCATAATCATCAAAATGGCGAAACCCACATCGATCCGACGTCGTCCCATGAAGATTTTCTCGAACAAATGCTCTCCTCCAACTCCTCCTTTCCCTGGGAGTTCTCCGCCGCTGCAGAGCCCAGCCAAACCGACGATCAGTCGCCTCAACCGAATATACTTAGCCATTTCGATGACCAGTCGGCGCTGTTGGCTTCGAAGCTGAGGCACCATCAGATCGGCGACGGCGGTGCCGCTGCCAAATCCTTGATGTTCCAGCAGCAGTTGATGTTGTCTAGAGGACTCGCAGGCAACGGGCTCAGATCGCCGGCCGGGACGGAGAGTGGACTCCTGCCGGTTCCTTCGAGTCATAATGGTCATCACGACGTCGTAAATGGGTCCTCCAAATCTGCTAACTTGGTCAGCTTATCGTTTAATTCTCCTTTTTTTGTTTAAATAACTATTTAATTTTACTTAGAAAATCAATTTTTTAATTATTGACTAAATTCAATATTAATGCAGGCAAATGAGGAACTATACAATGGTTTCATTGAATCTCTTGGTCAATCTTCAAATCAACCTCCAAACTTTCACCATCCTCAGGTTTGTAATACATATATACTCAAAAAAACGTCACAATAGTCTCCAATCTCCTTGTTCCTGCTATTTTATGCAAGTAGTAATATGACTTTGATTCTTGGTTTTTATATATGCCTGTGTATTATAGGGAGAAGCAATTCAGGCCCAGGACTTTTTAGCTCCGGCTGCAATGGCAGCAACAATGAATCAGCCGGGTGGTAATGGAGTAGGGACGCCTCCTCAGCCGAAGCAGAGGGTGAGGGCACGGAGAGGACAGGCCACTGATCCTCATAGCATTGCTGAAAGGGTACGCAGTACAATCATAAAGTGAATTCGAAGGGATGTGTTCAAATATCGTCCATCCAGTTAACATGCCATCAGTTTTAATTCTCTGTTCTAACATTTTCAGTTTTCATATTTTTTGTTTTTGATTCTTAATGGCGAAATGAAATGTGGGCAGTTACGTAGAGAGAGAATTGCGGAGAGGATGAAGGCTCTGCAGGTCCTCGTGCCCAATGCCAATAAGGTAATTTTACAACCTCCCTCCTTATCTACATTCTATCAACAGTAGAAAAGATGATGTCTTCATTTCTTCTAAATTCTAGAGTTGGTTTTATGAACCTTCTTCATTGGATATCAATGTATGAAATCGATAAATACACGAAATAATCTTCTTTTAATTTATTAATAATAACAAAAAATAAGGAATCAAACACTTGTTATTTCTTAAGAATTTACTAAAACAATAGATTTAACAAGAGTTTAGAGACGGTTGATCATAAACATTTATATATCTAACTTGAAGGGTGTTGAAGCTTCGATGCAAATTCCTTTGTTCTTTCTATAATTTATATTTTGAAGAACTTGTTGGTGATTAATTGCATAAACAAGTAAAGATTCCAGTTTTTGCTAATTAATTGCATTCTCACGTGTAAAAATGTGAGTGACACGAGTTGACTAGTAAATTGAGTGGAATATGTTGGGTGATATGTCTATCTTTCTGTCCGTACTTGAAAGTAAAGCTGGAAAGGATATTATATTATATACTCCCCCTGCCCCCATTCATATAGTCTGGTTTTGCTTTTCACATGGATTAAGAAATTTTATTTAATGTTATTAGAAATACAGTTGTTGTCAAAAACTTTTCTAGTTTACCTTTATTTAATTATTAATTAAATTATTATTGAAAGTAATAAAGAAATAAGAGTATATTAGTAAACGAACAAAATAAATCATTCTCAATAAAGAAACAAAACTATATAAATAGGACAAGAAAATAAGGAAAGTTGGCCTATATAATTGGGACGGATGGATGAAGTACTAATTAAAACATTTAATTAGCAGTAATCGATGTTATCGATAG
>CAIGRO010010841.1:0-12297 GCA_903798355.1 Fraxinus baroniana
TTTTTTTTAAAAAAAAATTGAAATTTGAAATATACTACTTTTGCGAGTAAAATTCAAGTTTCGTCAAATCGACAAAGAACACAAAACTTGTGTCTTGATTTAAATTAGACCTTTGAAGTTTATTTCTTATAATTTTGTCATCAAATTTGTATAGTTCAAAATGGCAAGTTATAAATATTTACGAAATGAACACAAACAATCAATTTTCAAGTTAATGACAATTTGAATTATAAATAATTTATGATAAAAGAAATTCTAAAGACAACTAAACTCGTGTCTCAATTTAAATTAGATCATTGAAATTTATTTGTCACAATTGTAACATTTAATTTATATTTTTCTTTTGATCAAAACTACTCCACCTAACCCTATTATACCTCCAAACAAAAAGGTGATATTGAGATGTCTTAAATATTAATGAAATGAACACGGACAATCAACATTTCCTTTTCTCGTGATAACAAATTGGAGGGAGCGTGACACATATAGAAATAAAATATATTTTAGAAAATAGAAATAAAATTATTAATTCAAAGATCAATTATATTAACCAACTTGAAATTTGAATAGAAATTAAATGACTTGGAAAAAAATTACCTTTACTTTTTCTTTCTTTTTTTTAAATTTGATTTTCACCAAGCACAAATTTTATCCATATTTATAATTTTTTTTCCCACACAAATTTTGAATTCCCCTATAATCTCTTGTGTAGGGCCCAATATATGACTGTTATCCATCACATCAAGTCATCAATTTTAAATTTTCATCTCTTGTGTAGGACCAATAATGACTATATTTTTCATTTTCATTCTACAATAATGAGAATGACTAATCACTAAAAATTTTAATCACTAAAGTTTTTAATGATTATACTATCGATCACCCAATTAATGAAATTTACGTAGGGATGATAAAAAATAACACATCCCGCCCTACCTTGCAATGCCCTGCCATTTAGGTCATTGGAACGGAAATGCAGAACATGGTCACTATTTCAAATCTTTTTATTTTATTTTATTTTTATATTTTAAAATTATACTTTACAAATAAAAATAAATAACTAAATGAGACTATAAATAAGCCCTTGTGTCAAAGCCATTTGATAAAAAAATAATTTTTTTTCAAACCCATTTTTACTCACAAATTCTACTAATAAAATAATTTTCCACGTAAATAATTTTTTTTTCCTATTTTTTATTCACAATTCATCGAAAAATTACTGTTACAAAATCTAATTTTCCAAAAAAATGAGCTCAAACAACCCCTAAATAGGGACGGAAAGGGTCACATTAATGCGCCACACCACGTTGCCATCAATAAATTAATGTATAATTTAGTTCATGTTTGTCTCTCATTTTTTTTAAAAAAAAAAAAAAATTCTGCATACTCACTTTCAACCACACATTCATACGATAAAGCCCATGTTTGGCCTCCATTAAATTTTAATTCATTTTTCTCTCTCATAATATCAACCACACATTCTCTAAATAAAATATTATTACACATAAATCCAAAAATTCACTATTCAAAACAATATTTAAAAAATAAATAAAAATGGCCTCCTAAACAAGGGTTTAACTTGACATCTACTAGCTCAACACTCTATTTGAGTCATTAATCGAGTCAGGCTGAGGAGTCTCAAAATTATCTTCACAAGATGGGAAGAAGTTAGTGGTGGCAGTGGATAGAGCCGACAGTTAGTGGCTCGGCCCACGAGCTTGTGAGCTTACAAGTTGAGATGAGTCGAGTCCACGAACTTCTTTTTTTTTTTTTGCTATTTTTTCAAATTTTTTATGAGTCGACAAATTACTCCACCCTTTTGCCATCCCCACGAGGAGTGGGGCAAATTGGGTTTAAAAGATTGAATGAAGTTGAAGGGAGAGGCGGGAGGGACCACCTGGATAGTTACAAATCTTGCTATAAAATGGAGTTGTTGCCTGCCAGCCACCAAGAAATTCGCTCTCTCTTTTTCCTATCTCAAGAATTTTCCCAGCTTTTCAAAAAACCTCACCAAAATAATAGTAATAATAATAAAAATTCAAAAAATAGAAACTAAATTTTAAGGCCTCAAAACACAGGGAAAAGAATCGTAGCAACGCACGATCTGCGAACCCTAGAAACCACGCGAGACTCTCCTCCAACGGGTACAATGATCATTTCCCTTTACGTTTGATACATTTATATTTATTCAAATGAAAGTGTTTGCGTCTAGAGTTTTCTGGCCGTAGAAAGGTTTGTCATTATCTGTTTTGAATATTTTTTTTTTTGAAATTCGGTGCTTTTTTTTTATTCATTTTTTTTTTCGATCTGGAATGTTCGAATTTTAATGTTATACGATTTCGTTATGTTATCGGGGAGAATGGAGCGGTAAGATGGGGAACATTGTTTAATTTTGATATTGGAGTTTGAAAATGAAATATATTATCATAATTGTTTCATTTTTGTGGTTGAATTCTCAGATCTGGTTTTTTTATTTAATGGAAGTGCGTATTTTTTTTTATTTAATTTTTGGAATTGTGGTTAGCTCGTTAAATATGTATTGCTGAGTTTGGGTTGAAATTATTGTATTAGTTTGTCTGCGTTTAAGCATGAGAAATGAATTGAATGTATCGTTTCAATTACCAACATGTGTTCTTCTATTTAATTGCTTTTTGCCTAATATGTTTATTTATAAGTTTCTCTGCATCCATTGAAAAAACAAAAAAAAAAGAATACCTTAGGCGGAAAAGCTGCTGTTATGGAATTTCGTTATACAATGAAGATAATCCTCTTTTCTTGCGCTTCCTTGTCTTTTTTTTCATCGTTACAGGTTCCCCTGTTTTATGATGTACAGACGTTGACCTTTTTAAGGTGAATAAATTAGTTTTTTACACACCATGATATTTACTTGTAAAGAAAATGGGTAATAATGTCTTACGTGGATTACATTGTTGTGCAGAGAGAAAATGACATAGGTGATTCTTTGATCAAGTTGGGCCATACCCTTGTGGGTTGCAATTTCCAAGAGTTTGTTAATTTTACTTCCTTGTCGCATAGACTGACTTAATAGGTTACAATAACAATGGTAGCCACTGCTGCAACTTCTGCCTTTCTCCCAATAGCTTCTTCAGCTTCAGACGCCTCAGCAAAAACTCCTGGAACACTTGGAGGGAGCATCCCCACAAGACTTGATGGAACCGGGATTAAACTGAAGTCCACTGCTTCCCGAAAGTTACAGGTTAAGGCCAATGCACATGCTCCTCCCAAGGTCAATGGGACCAAGGTTGGAGTTATGGATGGCCTTAAGACTGAGGATGATGTGACATCATCTCCTCCCCCGAGGACATTCATCAACCAATTGCCTGACTGGAGCATGCTCCTTGCGGCAATCACAACAATATTCCTGGCAGCTGAGAAGCAATGGATGATGCTTGATTGGAAACCAAGGCGGCCAGACATGCTTGCTGACCCCTTTGGTTTGGGAAGGATTGTGCAAGATGGTATGATATTTCGTCAAAACTTCAGCATCAGGTCATATGAAATAGGGGCTGATCGTACTGCGTCTATAGAGACTTTGATGAACCATTTGCAGGTATTGTTGGAAAAAATCATTGTTCTAGTGCATTTTTGTGCTTTCTGGTTGTTTATTTTTATGTACTGAACCTACTATATGTTTAGTCCACTGCTGCTTGACTAGATAGAACTCCTTTTGCAGGAAACAGCTCTTAACCATGTAAAGACTGCAGGACTGTTGGGTGATGGCTTTGGTTCAACTCCGGAGATGTGCAAAAGAAATTTGATTTGGGTAGTTACCAAAATGCAGGTTATTGTAGATCAGTATCCTACTTGGTAAGTTTTTCCCCTCTTTATATTTATTCATGATAAACCATCTTCAGGTTTGGAAAGTATTTGTCCAATTCTAAGTGAAAGTGGAAAACTGATTTCATCATTACTTGGTTAAAAGTCCTCAAGTAAATGTTATGTAATTAACTCGGTAAAATTTGAATGTCGTAGTTATTGATTCTTTCTTGCAGGGGTGATGTCGTTCAGGTCGATACTTGGGTAGCTGCATCCGGGAAGAATGGGATGCGCCGAGATTGGCTTGTACGTGATAGCCATACTGGTGACATATTAACTAGAGCTTCAAGGTTGGACACTGTTCTATATACTTCCCTAACTATTTATTAAAGATGACTAATTGTTCTTTAAATGTATATAGACCTGCCGTGGCCTGCATTTTTTAGCCAAGCTCACTGGAATGGTCACTGGGTATAGGAATCATGTCTTTGTTGAAACTAGATTACTTAACTTTCAATGTCCTTAGATGTGTGAATTTAGTTTAACTGAACTAACTGCTATCTTTTTGGTTTTTATGAATTAACTGCAGTCTTTGGGTGATGATGAATAAAGAGACAAGGAGGTTGGCCAAAATTCCAGATGAGGTCAGGGAAGAAATAGGAGGGTATTTTGTGGATTCTCTGCCTGTCGTGGATGAGGATAGCAGAAAGCTACCAAAACTGAATGATGACAATGCAGATTATGTTCGTACTGGTTTAACTGTAAGTAACGCACCCTTTCTCTATGAAGAACATTACTTTGTTTCTACGACATTTGTGACCAGATTCACCACACACCCCTTCACCTGATCTCACTCTATTGAAACTGATCTATGAATTCAGCCAAGATGGAGCGATTTGGACGTAAACCAGCACGTTAATAATGTGAAATATGTCGGATGGATTCTTGAGGTAAATATTCTTCTCCCCTTTATTATTTTAAAATATATCATTGTTTTTCTTCGTTACTGCTAAAATCTTGGAAGTACTTATTTTTACATATTAATAGGGATTTATCATTTTTAAAAGGATAATTGTGGAATTCCCATGCAAAAGTATTGCTCTGCATGAACAATGTTGTTATACTAAAGAAGACATCTGATTCAGGATGGAATGCATATGTATTTATATTATTTTGCAGTTTGTGCCTAGGAATTTTGAATTTGGCCCTCAAACTGCCTGTCACAGCTCCTTTCTTTTTTAACCTTCTTTTTGTTTTCATTTACGTTTTCTTTGTAGTTGGAAGATTTTTTCTATCCGTTTACTTTTTGGCTCTTGATTGTTGTTTCTTGGAATGTGAGATTGTCAAGTTCCTTAGAAAACTTGGATAATATACAGAGGTACTTAATTATACTTGTATGTTGTATTTTTGTGTACATCTAACATCAGCTGATGTGAGATACTTCTTCAGCGTGGAATAACATTACTTTACAGGAATATGATCTAAACTTCATATTCTCAATTCGCTCAGTAATCCTTGCTAAAGTCTTTAGGCCTATATTCTCTTTTTGTTGTTCAACTTGGGGAAAAGGCATCAGGCTAGATGAGTCTTTATATTGGGTAACTAATGGACAAGGTTTTGGGCTTAAAAGGTTTTTGGAGGAGAAGAGTAGCTTTTAATTGTAAACTGCTCAAGAATCTGAATAATAATCAGTGGGTAATCAAAAAATCTATAGACGATGGATTTCACCATGTCTAGCCAGGGATAAACACCCTTAACCACAGGCAATAATAAATTGTGAATGCTAAAGACTCCAATAGCTTTTCTAGTGGGAAAAAAATATTACTTTCTAGAACTACTAAAAATTGCTTCCTATTCCAACTAGTTATAGTTTTGAGATGTTCCTTTTATGCATATTGTACTTTGCATGGATTGTGCATTTTTTGTGTGGTCAAAAGAAAATAAAAATATTATCGGGGCCATCTTGGCGACTGGCATTGACAACAACTTATTCTTGATGTAAATTATCTGAGAAAAAGTTTTATTTTCTATTTCGCCTCTTGGCTTCTGTGAGGACTCGTTTTGAGGTAATTTGCATCTTACTGTGAGTGGTTTACTTTGGTTGCAGAGTGTTCCATTGCCTATCTTGGAGACTTGTGAACTTGCTGGCATGACTCTCGAGTATAGGAGGGAATGTATGAGGGATAGTGTGCTGCAATCCCTTACTTCTGTGGTGAGCAATGGTGTTGGTGACTTGGCAAGTTCTGGTAAGGTTGAATGCCAACATTTGCTTCGACTGGAGGGTGGGGCTGAAATTGTCAAGGGTAGGACTGAATGGAGGCCAAAATATGGTAATAGGATGGAGAGCTGGGGTGAGCTCCCTGCTGGAAGTGCTTGAGCGAATGTTGTCTCGCAGCTGGAGTTGGAATTTGTCTTGTTGCTATTCGTCACTATTCTTGTGTAGAGTACACCTATCCTCTTTCTTTTGTATGTGATTTTCCCCCAGCCTAGCCCATGATATTTATTTTGTTATTATTATTTTTTTTTCAATTGTTGTTTTTTGCTTCCCCTGAGATATATATATAGAATAAGTATTGTCATTTGTAAGTACCCCGAGCTGCTCTCTAATTTTAAATCCAGTTGGACCAAACCCAAGAACGTGTCATCTAATGTTATTTATAATGGAAGTTGTTTCATTCACATGGGCACATCTCATTTCTGTTTTCTAATGTAACTTGTTTATTATAAATTCAGAATTTGCCAGAATTCTTTTAATTCTCTTTGAGTGTTCGGCGAAGTCGTGGAGAAATAATGGGGTAATTTTAATATTTTAAATATTAATTTTCTTATAAAGTATTAAGCGTAAATGTGGATGTTTACTGTAAATTAAACTAATTTTATTACGTTTGATGAATCACGACTTTTTCTCGTTAAATTGGATTGTGTTTACGTATATTGATCACTTTCTAGTACACAACCGATGTCTCTCGCATAATCCATATTGTTCTAGCTAATTAATTGGGAAACTTTTATTTTATTACGCAATTCAAACTACTTTTCAAAATATTTAGCCCTTGTTTGGGTTCTATTTTTTCAAGAAAATGTATTTTGAAATAGTAAAATGTTGGCGAATGTGTGGTTAAAAAAATAAGAATTTTTTTTCGATTTATATGTATTGGAAAATGCGTGGTTGAAATTGAGCGTTCAAAAAATGAGTCTTTATGAAAACTCATGTGGCTCGACGAGCTACACGAGCCAACTCGTGTCACGAGCTATTTTCAGCCCATGACTAGCCGCAAAAAAATCAATAAATAAAACTTAGGTAGCTACACGTTGCCTTTGCAAGCAGCATCTAGTTGCCTACCACTTTTGCAGGCAGTTGTAGTAGGCAACTACTTGTATTTAAAAAAAGTAATAAAAAATTTAAAAAATATAACCAAGGCATAGTGGTGGCAATAGAGCCGAGTGACTTGTCGGCTCGACCGCTCGGCTCATACTGTAACTGCTCATGAGCCACTCGAACCCGTCAAAAAACAAGCTCGAGCATGAGCCAAGCAGGCATACTCAGTAGGTGAGCCGAGCCTGCTCGGCTCGTTTTTTACGAGCGGCTCGTCTAAATTTTTTTTTTTAATAGTATTTTTTTTTTTTTTTTTAGAATGATAGTTAAAAAAAAAA
This sequence comes from Fraxinus baroniana, assembly GCA_903798355.1. Lineage (NCBI taxonomy): Eukaryota > Viridiplantae > Streptophyta > Magnoliopsida > Lamiales > Oleaceae > Fraxinus > Fraxinus baroniana. Next base: position 7,432 of record CAIGRO010010841.1, read on the forward strand.
AATCAAAAAAGGCGAGCCCGAGCTGAGTAGCTTGGCTCGTTACAGTACGAGCTCGTGGGCCGAGCCGAGCTCGCCCACGAGCAATGAGCCGAGCAGGAGCTCGATTATAACGAGCCACGAGCTCGAGCTCGTGGGCAACGCGGCTCGGCTCGTTTGCCAACTCTACCAAGGCAGTTGCAGGCAGCACTGTGTTGCCTGTATTTAAAAAAAAAATAAGCGAGCCGAAAGTTCAACTCAACTTGGGTAAAAAAACAAACCTGAACTATTTTTATTAGAGTTGAGTTCGAGCCTTAAATTTCGACTCGCGAATCGACTCAATTAGTAAACATTCCTACCAACGCATCACATTTTTGAAACGTTGCGGCTGAAGCCCCAATAGATGGATTACATCCAAATGTCTGTTAGTTAATCAAGAAATTAAGTTTTGACTTTTTGTTTTATATAAATTTTAAAAGGACATAATGATAATCTTATGTTTATAACATTATCTTTTAAAAACTAATAAAATAAATAAACTATCTATCATCTTTTTCACCTACCCCACCCTAACCCCCAAAATCCCTAAAATCAAAATCCGATCATCCCCAAATTCTTCCGTAAGGAAAACAGACTTGAGCAGTGATTTACAGGAATGAGCATTCTCCAGCCATAACTGCTGCTGCTTTTGGAGTTTTAGGTCCCGAGAATCCGATAACTAGGGTAGATTTTGACATCACATGAACAACAGAAGACTGCCAACGACCACCGGTGTGATAAGGGAATAAAACCATTGAAAAAAGCGAGAGAATAATCGAAAAAAATGACTGGTCTGAAATGGAAGACATTCATCTGCTAGTTTAATAAGATCGAGAAATTCCGATATAATCCCTTAAGTCATGCATTGAACTTCGACGATAGACGGCACGGTCAATTGTGTGTTTGTGTGGCTGGTGTAACTTTGAGAAGGCTAGGAGTGAAAGCGGTTGAGATAAGGAAGCGAGAACAACTGCAAATTGTTAGGTTGTGATTTCTGCAATAAGACATGGATTTTGGTTTGCTACATGTGAGGGGGTGACGGTGGTGGCCTGTGGCCAACGACTTCGATTGACGACGATAGGTGGAGTGATGGTGGTGACCTTTGGCCAACTTTTTTGTTTCTTTGATTTTGTTTTAACTTATTTTAATGTAGTAAATGAAAAGTTACCATCTTACCCTTACAAAAATATTAAAAATATAGTCAAACTCAATTTATTGGTTAACTAACAGACATTTGGATGGAATCCATCAATTGGGGCTTCACCCACAATGTTTCGAAAGGTTAGAGGTAGCGGCTGCGACGAATGAAATGTCAAGAGAAAGCCTGAAGATATATGAAAGGTTTGGAGCCTCTACTACAATTATCCCTCTATAAAATGTGAACACATAGACCCAAAGTCTAAAGTAGAGGAGTGCAGGACCACGTATCTAAATTTGTAGGTGAACCAATGATGACCTAACTTGAAAAAACTACAAAATATTTACAAGTTTGAAGAGATTAACTAAGTTAGTTGTGGTTGCAACCTGTCAACAATTAATAAACACAACGGTGAACTGCCCTTGCAAGCTCTTAAATTCTCATAACAAATAATTTGAAAACCATAGGACCAATAAATAATTTGAAAATGTTATTATTATTCTATAATGTTGTAGGTTGGTTATTAAACGTATTGCATTCACGGTTTGGCCATGCCGATCAATTCTTAAAAAATATAAATAAATAAAAAGTTACTTATTTGCCAAACATGCTGATTCAAGTCAAACAAGAATAATAAGTATTGCACAAATTTCATTTGGTTTAAAGTTTGGCATGCATGCTCAATCCCATTTACAATTAATAATTCTGGTTGATTCTTGACTAATAAATGTCGATTAATTAGTTTACCAGTACAACTGCCAAAAGGATCCTTTAATTTGGCTTTTGTTTAACTGTTTTTGTTTGAACTAGATTTCATTTAATTCCACATTGTACTTATTAATTTACTATTAAATCATTTCACATACCGTTGTGTTAAATATAACCAGAATCTCTTATACCAATGGTTGAGAATTCAAGGATCACGTATTGTTCGATACTACTTGATATGAAACTAACTACTGGATTGAGATGTTGAAGTTATATAGCACAATAATGAAGTATTTGATTACAAGTAAAAGAATAAAAGAAGACCAAAAAAATATGGTAGAGAAATTATGAGATTTTATTGTATCACAAATAATAAAGATTGGAGAAATATTACAATGATCCTAAAAGCTAGTAATCATTTTTCTCACACTATAAAATTGTATAGAAGAGTCTAATATTTATAGACAACTATGTATGGCGACGTCCAAACCCTAATAGAGGAGTTATAGTTGAAGTAGAATGACAAAAACGTGTTAAAACACGATAAAAGGCTTAGCATGATAACATTGTCGCTCGAGCAATAAGCTAGCTACAAGTTCGTCGCTCGAAAGCTAGGCGAGCGACCAGGTCTTGTGAGAAAATCTGCACATGTTGCTCGAGCGGCCAGTTAGCGATAGGCTAACGAAAATACGGTGACTTTTTTTCCCGGTCCATAATTTGAAATTCTACATTTTCAAGTTCAATACAAATTTCAACTCTCTATAACACTTCCAAATAGAATTTCAACTTGAATAAGATTCTAAAACCATTCCAAACTAAATTCCTCTTGACGTGTACTTCAATTAAAATTTTTCAATTATTTCAATAAGAAATTCGAGTTATACCCAAATTCTGACCCATATCATTACTTAAATGATGTTGACAAGTTTGTTTCTTATTGACAGAAATGATGAAGATTGGAAAAAGTTCAATTTTTTTTTATCTATTTAAATTTAGCTTAAGAATTTTTTAAAATGTTGCACATTTTGGAATTTTTATTCACATTGGTTAAACATGGATTTAAGGGCTTAATCTACTCCAATTAATCAAATAGATCATATTTCTAATACGTCATAGGGAAAACATGTTCCTAAGAGCATCTTCTCTAATTCATTCTATGAATTGTTATCTAAGTTGAAAGATTTTCAATTCACGTGTCATTGATATCTAATCAACGGATTTTCAATTCAAAATTGAACTCTAATGCATTCTATAGATTACTATTTATGTGTCTTTTATATAAACACAAAGTCACATTTAGGCTCCGTCTGGTAGGGATTTTAATTCAATTAAAATTGAAAATATAGTCGTTATTGGGTCCCACTCGTCTAATAAAAGTCAACAATAACGACTAGTTTTTCAATTTTAATCTGATTTTAATTTCTACCAAACGGGCCCTTAAATTCGCATAAGAAATATAAATTTTACTAAATCGGTGCGTTTAACATAATTTCTAAATCTAAACCGGCAATGTCTTTTGTTTTGTTTTGTGTCACATCAATTTGATAGCACATTGAGAATGAATTTTTAAATTCCGTGTAGTTGATGCTTATGTGACATAATTCTTTAAGCAATTTATGATTGCATTGATGAACTAANCAATGTCTTTTGTTTTGTTTTGTGTCACATCAATTTGATAGCACATTGAGAATGAATTTTTAAATTCCGTGTAGTTGATGCTTATGTGACATAATTCTTTAAGCAATTTATGATTGCATTGATGAACTAAATATTTGATATGACATGTGGGAGTTGCAAGATTATATGCATGAAGATCATGCAAGGGTCCAATCTGCATTAATTTTTGTTTTCTTGATCTTGATGGGTTTGGTGATGGAACCATAAGATGTTGATGTCCACCAAATTTTTGACGTTTAATCCATATAATCGGTGATAATTAAATCTAACCATACAAATAAAGAGCTTTTTTTATTCAGCAAGATGGAGAGATGGCTATATACGTATTTCTTTTCTTTTTTTGTGTCGACTCGACAACTCTTTGATGCCTAGGCTTTAATTCACATGTTATAATTTGTTCAAACTAATTTATTAAGCAGAAAGCAAAAATCAACTAACTAGATTTTGGGTCCAACTAATCAAGTAAAATTGTGTGACAAAAGAAGGGGTATGGTTAGGTTTAACATTTAAAATGTCTTAAGCACACCGCTCACCTTGGGATTTTGTTTTTGTTTCTTTTTTTCCTCGTCATAGTCTAACACGTCGATAATTCATTTAAATGGATTGAATCTATAACTTTTGCATGCTCTAATATCATATTGAATAATTTGATGTAAAGCTTAAGTTGTTAAACATCGGTATACCGTCTAACACAATCACTGTATCTATTCCAACTTTTGATTGAAACTCACGGCAAAAACTAGTCGCGAGGTGGTTGGGGGTAGATGGAATTGGGGAGACGGTCAGGGTTGGGTTTGGGGAAGAGAAGGACAATTTGCTAAACGTTCGAAGGATTTATTATTATTATGATGATGATGATGATGAAAAAAAAATGTTAGTTATGTTCACATGTGCACTAGGTTGACAAAGTGGATGAGATCCGTCTTGAAGGATTTACTGTCCACTTGAGTACAGTGACAGACCCATCATTGAAGTTCAGATGCCCACTCTCAAAAGTTCAATCTTATGCATAAAAATGCGATGCTCACTTGGTAAAATTTAATACTTCATAAGCATCTCAATAATCCACTTCTAAATATTTAATCTTCTACAAAATTATCCAATGCCCACTTTGTCTTTTCCATAAATGCCCAATACCAAACATTTAATTTTATTAAATTCATCAATTTCTAGTTTGTCCTTCATATAATTTGGTTTCTTCTTCTAGGGAGCATACATATTAGATAAGAAGAAACAAAAGTATTTCACGAAAAAGTGGAGTAAAAAAAGCAGAATGGGGAAAGAGAGATTAACACGGTTCGATTCAAAAGAATCAAACAGCGAAACAG
>CAIGRO010010880.1:0-18221 GCA_903798355.1 Fraxinus baroniana
GTACGACGAATTTCGCGTATTTAAAATACAGAAATCGTTACAAATTGTATTTTGAAAAAATAGAAATAGATAAGAGTCTTCTTGTAATTTAAAAAATACAAAACCCTCTTATTAATAATTTGAATGTTTAAAGACGAGGAGCCACGTGGCTTGAATCTCAGGCTTCGAGATTTCTTGAGAATTTGATTTGTCGAGAATTTTGGATTTTTTATTTGCGCTTCGAGAGCTTGGACTTGATTTTGATTTGATTTGAAGAAGATTTTGATTTTCTTGAATTTGCTTGATTTGAAGAAGATTTTGATCTTCTTCGTGTTTTTCAGACTTGGAGTTGAGAGAGTTTTTTCAGCACTTCGTGGTTTTCTCTTGTACTTTTTCCCCCTCCTTTTGCAATGAACATTTGACCCTATTTATAGGGGAAATTCGTGGCCAATTTTGGTAACCACCCTATGAATTCAATTAAATTGATTATAATTGAATAATTGTGGATTTTTCTTAAAAATAGTAGTGTGCTTTTAAAATTGTGGGTTTTAGTAGATTTTAATTTAATTGGGCTAATTATTTAAATTGACCGAATCCATTATTTATTTATTTTTATTTTTTTATGTCTACAACGTGTTTGGTGAACTTTTATCTCAAAATTATTGAATATTTCAAAAACAACATTTTAGCATTTTGTAAACAAAATTGATTTATTACTATAAGTTTATACGATTACTAAAATGGATTTTTTTATTTTATTTTAATCTTTTTGTATTATTACTATTATTAGTATAGTAACATATATTTTTTACTTTTATATAATATTATCAAATATCTCTCACAGACAATGCATTCAATTTAATTATTTTAAATAAAAAAACTATTAAATCTTAAATTTCGTGAAGTTAAAATATAAAAGCATAATTCATATAGAAAAATATTTAAATAATTCTAAATTATCTTTTATGTACCTGTCTTACCGAAATTCGATTCTCAATATCTCCATTTTCATATAATAAGATACAATATTAAATAAATTGAAATTATCTTTAACGTGAACTATGGAATGGAAGATGCTTTATTATTGGAATACAAGTAAACCTATATAAAAAGAAAATTTAATTAATTAGGAATAAAATTAGTGTTTTGACAATAGACGATTGAAAAAGCTAAGAGTGGAATATGAAAATCTACCATTTTAAGTGGAATCTGAAAAACTACCATTTCATTGCTTCTCAAAATCTACCACTAGATGGTACAGATTTTTCTACAAGAACTTTTTTAAGACATTAGTAACTTTAATTACTTTTGGACAATCTACCCATTTTGCAATGAAATATCATATCTTACTTGGTCTGATTTTTATGGATCAAACATTTCATAAACACATTGTTGTTAAGGCATAAATTGAGTAAAAAAAAAAATCGAAGTGAATGAAAAAGCAAATCAAACTGTATTTCTATGGCATGTTTTCGCCAAAGCTTATAAAAGAAGAAAGTTTCCTGAAAGTAAAAATGTAAATTTATATTTTAATAGGTATGCTTGAATGAGTGTTCAGTGTTTGACATGTCCATTTGATAAACTTATATATTAAAATAGTGAAGGATCATTATGGGTCTACTACCTGCATGCCATTCTCTCCAAATTTTAATCAAAATTTGGAACGTTATAAACAGCACTATGCAACTAGCTCCAACCGCAATAATTGACAAAAAAAAAAAGCACCAATTTTTATTTTTTTTTCATTTTGAAATTCCAAAAATGCCCTGCTTAAGAGGATTGAATGCAAAAATTAAAACGCACAATGGTCTTTTCATTAGTCCACTTTAATTGATTGATAAGTAAACATTCAACAATGGATGCTACAGTGAGGCCTACATGACTATATAACGTTCGGATTTCTGATTAAAATCTGGAGAGAATGGCATCCAAACATGCACTACTATGTTCATGTAGCCCTAATTATTATGACTATTATATCTTTGTATCCATAATTCTTCCCTATAAATATAGGATCTTGATTCTCAATAAAATACACATAAGACTCTCTCTCTCTCTCTCTCCACAATTGAATTAGTAAAATTTATTCATCTTTTGGTCACAAATCTTTAGCCATTAGAGGTAGAAAAATAATTTTTCCATCAATCAAAGAAAGACAAGAAGTTCTAACCAATTGAATTTATAAATAAATTCTTTTTTTCTACTCAAAAGAAAATGTTAGTATTCTCTTAATTTTGAATTGTATAACAAAGTGGTATAATTATTTGATCTGATTATATCGTTTTGACTATACAAATTTATGATAGATAAACATTTGCTTGAATATAAATTATTTTCATACAATTTTCTTGTATAAAATATCCAAGAGAATATTTTATTATTATTCTTGAAAAAGAAACAATATAAATCAATATTTCATAAGAGTACTTTGCTTGAAAATGAATATTATATTTATATTATTTTGTTGTTCATGAAAAAAACATAAACTCACACATAACAATATCAAAAAATAATATTATATATTTACTCTTGAAAGAGTAACATTTTTGCATATCTTATTTTAGACGAATTTCATGTCGGTTTTCTTGTTGAAACATGGCTGTTTAAAAGGAAAAAGAAAAATTGTATTTTTGCTTGAAAATGAATATTATATTTGTATTAAACAATATTCTAGAGAGAAATGTTGTATTAATACTCATTTTTAACCACACATTCACACAATAAACCTTATACATCTTAAGTCCCTATTTGACAATTATTAATTGAAAATTCTTTTTAGCATATGATACATGAATGCACTTGTATATCTATCTAATTACAATAATGCAACTATACTTAATCATTGTGATCCAACATACTTCTCTATAGGAAATGTCATTGTGTCCTCTTATTAAGTTGGGACCCTCCCATTAGACAAATCATATCGACAACAAACGTCTATATAAGTTTAGTATCATTTTATTTGGTCACCAAAATCATAAACGAGAGCATCTATAGGAGATTTGTAGATGATCTCGATTTGAGTGTATAATATTAGTCTCGATCTTTAGATACTTAAAATAATTTCGTCATTCATAGGATGATCAAATTATATATCATCGAAACAATCTTATCATAAAGAAATCCAATCAAACAACTTGAACCGCTTGGCTCTCCTATATGATTCGTTGCATTTTGGCACGAGGCAAACGTGTTACTTTATTTATGGATTGACCAAATGAGACTAGGGGTTTTTATTTAAATAAATACTCTCTCCCACACAATATTTTTAAAGTAATGAATTTTAATTTTAAATAATTACTAACTGTTCACATTAATCAAATTAATATACATTTCAATTATTATGATTTTCCCAACCAAATTTTTTAATGATATGTTTATCACACAGTTTCGTGAGCGATGTCATAAATAAATATACATGTCATGATATCAAGAACGATAATATTTCAAATAATAATTTATAAAAGTTATAAAGCGATAAATTGACAATTACTTGTGGCCCACAAACGACTCAAGATTAAATTAAAAATTAATTAGACCCAAACTCATTATTTAATCTAAATCTTCAGACCAACAATCTTCAAGGATCCAACAGTTGCAACCCAAACAACAATAGAACTCTGCTACCGTACCTATAAAAATTAATTAACTCCGAACCTTACTTATCCAGATCTGATCCAATCCATGTAAAAGAAAATTGAGATCAATATTAATCGATATGCATTGTCGAACGCAACAAACTACTACCCGAACAACAACAGATGAATTATATATATGATCCAACAATTACAATAATTTAAAAATTTACATAAATCTTATGTCATGTAGGCTCACAATTTTGAATCTAATAAAAAAGAAAATTAAATTAAGATGATGAAGTCGTAATCCACCTATCTTTTTATACACTCGAACTAACAAATTACATCAAAAATTGGCCACAAATAATTGGATCACGGTTTAAAATAAAACAATCATTCAATAAACATGCGTTAAATTATTCCTCGACACAGCTCGACTAGAACGTGCAATCAACATTCAGAAGTAACAAGCACGTGAACCAGTTGATGGAATAGGAAAAGTAGAATTACCCAGAAATTTTAAAAAAATAAAATCTTTAATTCAATAAACGAGATCGTCTAGATATTCACGTGTATGTTATATCAAAAATAAATTATTCAGAATTTTACCTAAATTCGATAATCAAATCTTGAACTAATTCTGAACCACGAACTTCCAACTTTTTAGATCACAAGTTTCCTACTTTTAATTTCAAGAACTTGATACTTCAAACATCTAAGTCTTCTATGATATTCTTCAAAATTGAGACTACACTAATGGATGGATACCTTCTTTTAATTAAATCATGAAACTAATTTTGGGACTCAACATATGAAAAATAAAAAATAAAAATTATTTTCACTCTTTTTCCCTCTCCAAAATTGAACACCATGAAATTATGCATTATGATTGTTCTATGATTTCTATATCCATCTAATCTGTATTTATGGAGATAAAGATGTTCCAATTGTTTTAATTAAAATCCAAATAAAAGTTTTACTTAAAATCTACATTCAATTAGTTTACATTTAATTGCACGTGTAGTCCTACAACTTCAATAACAATTATAATTAAGTGTACAACTTTTGTAGTAATTACAACCAAGTACCAAATTTTATTGTAATTACAATTAAGCCCAAAACTTTTATTATAATTATAATTAAGTTCCAGTACTTTAGAGAGCTACCATAACGATCTGATTGAACATATATTATTAAAGCTCCAATAATTAGATGTTGTCTAGTCGACCCTAGACCACCCAATCTAATTAGTATTTTTTTTTTTCACTAAGGCAAAAGACTGCACTCTCGAAATTTACAGAAGTCAATAAATATGTAATACTTTTCTTTGACTTATCGTATATGTATTTTATCTCCGTTTGAGATTTGATAATTAGGTATGAGAATAAATGACCATTTTGCCCTTCTAATTATTTTCACTAACTTAAATATTATTTTTTTCAACGGTTTTGTAAATAAATCACAGATGTCAAAGTTTAGCGTCACTAAACATTGGGTTCAGATTTTAACTGTTCAATAAGAAATAGGTAAGTAGTCACTTGACCTATTTTTCCGGGCGACAGATCCCGACACGAATTCATGTCACTTTGTTCATTCTCAAATTTCCAACTTACCGATATATTTGACCAATCAAATTGATTTCACCAATTGGTAAATCAAAAAACCATTAAAATCATGAAAAGATTTACAAAACTCTGTCAAGGGATTTAAATTAAATACTCTACTTCACACAGTCATGCTTTAGAATTTAACTCGACATGTGGTTTGTTTAATACACTCCAAGTGTACTAGTGTCACATTTAACTATTTATTTGATAAGGACAAATCAAATACCTGAATTGTGAATATGTAAATACTACAACCTTCTAGTACAAAGTTCCAACCCTATACATTGGTTATGAAAAAATTATTTATGATAAAAATATAAATTGTGTCACACTGTACTTCTAATGCAAATACCTAACTTATATTATCACAAGTGATCATAAGAGAGATTAATTTGCATGCTCAATAATAAATAAATGTAATAAATAAATAAAACTGCAATTTATTTATTATAAATCATTATTTTATCATAGCGAAATATACCATATGAGCACACAACCCAACATAATCAACACTATTGTTCCATAAATAAAGACGACTAGACTTCACTATTAACGAAGAAAAGCAACTCAAATTTCATTATATTCCAATTATAAGATAATATACTCAACAAATTAGCTTGTTTAACTTGTACAAATCTTCTAAAATATTCCAAAATATAATCGACTAAGTTTAGAATGAAATCAAGACTCCATGACCAAAAATGGCTTGCTAACTTTTTAAACGGTTGAGTCTTGTTTTAACTAGTTCATGTCTATTTCACTTTATATTCACTCACATCCACATAGAAATGAACAAATGTATGTTTTCATTACATTTAGATAGTACATTCAATAAAAAGTTCACATGATAGTGACTAATACAGTTATATTATTGTTCCATGACTAAATGACACTAAAATTCACTGTGAACGAATGTAAGTAACTTAATTTCAATTATATTTCAATTATGAGATAAAATATTAAACAAATTAGTTCTTTTAACTTATACATGTTAAGGGATATATATCCTATATCGATAAATGATGTTGACACAGATCAATTAATAAAGATCTTGGACTACTCCGCTTAATAAGGTTAATCTTTTAAGATGAAATCCCAAATCTTAACATGAAAGCCCATTATGCTCCAACGAGCGATTCTATCCCGTTAAGACTCTAAAATGAGCACGTGAATTTCAAGATTGATTTGCTTATTTGAGCTACCATCTTGTGGGGGCATGTTAAAGGATAAATATCCCACATCGATAAATGATGTTGACATAGACCAATTAATAAAGATTTTGGACTATTCCTTTTAATAAGGTTGATCTTTTAAGATGGAATCCTAAATTTTAACAGTACAAGTCTTCTAAGATTTTCTAAAATATAATCGACTAGTTTTGGAGTGAAGTCAGACGTCGTGACCTAAAAACGTCTTGCTTTTTTGAATGGTTGGGTGCCGTTTCAACTAATTTCGTGTTTATTTCATTTTATGTTCACCGGTGTTCACATGAAAAATGAACGAATACAAGTTTTCGCTAAATTGACACAATGGTCAATATAAAGTTCACGCGATAATGATCAACACTATTGTTCCATGAGTACACTACATTAGACTTCTTTATGAACAAATGTTTAGGTCGAATATCATAATATTTCAATTTTGAGATAAGATACTCAATAATTAGCTCATTTAACTTGTGCAAGTCTTCTAAAATGTTCCAAAATATGATTGACTAGATTTTGAGTCAAATCGAGACCCCTTGATCCAAAACGGTTTAAGTTATATATTATCCTACGAAATTGAACAAATACTAGTTTTCACTACAATTGGTGTAAAATTGAGACTCGTGACCCATAGTTCTATCTTATCCACATGAAAAGGTAAACATAAAGATATTCCTGCCAAGTTAATGTAATGTATAGTGTCATTCTCTCAAAGTTAAATTTATATTACATCTGGTCTGTCATCAACTGGTAAGAGAATTTTTGCAAGTCGATCGATTATGGCCCCTTTGATCACATCTCATCAATAGTTAGATGGACTATTTGACTTGAAAATTGAATTGTATACTCTTCATTTGATAGAATATTCCAAAATAAGATTGCATAACTTCTGTTGATGAACATCATTTAACTTCTCCCAAACCTCTTAACTCTTTCTTTGATTGGAATCACATACCCAAACGAGTTAATCCAATTCTGCAATCAAAAAGTACAAAATGATCATTTTAAATATGCATACACAAATATGAAAAATCTACAATACTAGCTAGTGTGTTGATGTTGGAAGAGTTGGACGGAAAAAGGTTGAGTCTATAATAATACCCAAACAAGATATATACATGCACATAGAAAAAAATTACAATTTATGGAATATAGATGAAGTATCTTTGAAGTAGGTTACGAAAGCAGTTAAGTCGTGGCTGAGATATGCTCATCTTTAACCAACTTTGGGAATTAAAATTCTCAAGCAACCTGCCATCTTGCCCTCCCCTACAATCCCCAAGTAAAAAACCCCAAAAAATTAAGAGAAACAAATAGATAATTCCAATTAAAAATTTCTACATTACTTGACTATTATTTTCAAAATCCAATGTCAAAAAATAGGTTGTCTTATTGCAGCGAGAATGTCTTGCCAGACAACATTGTACCAATTATATTTCTGAATTGACAAACACAAAAGTTGCGGAATTATATCTAATATAATTTGTTTGTAGGAATACAAAATACACAATTAAATCTCCATATTTCCCAATGTATCGACTAGAATGATCAAAACCTTCGATTTCTTTCAAGCAACAACGGCATCGCTAGAGATTCTAAAGAACATGTATACTTTTGTTATATAATTTATATTAAATACATGATAAGTGTATTTTATACACTTATTTGAGGTCTAAAATAGCGACATTTGATAATTTTTTCTGACAAAATATACTCTAAATTATGGATTATTCTACATGTACTCCATGGATTACTCCATGGATGACTTAAAGGCCCGACACCCCTCCAATAGGGGGGCGACACTTGGGNTTTAAGTCATCCATGGAGTACCCCTAGCATGCTCCCTAAATTATTGTATTTTATATTATATAGGTAAAATTCAATGATTGAATGAGGAATCCAAAGAAAGAAGCGAAAAATGGTGAAAATGGCAAAATTCAAAGTTTGAGGGTCAAATTGTAAATATTCAATAGTTGATTCGGACACAAGAAAATACTTTGAAGATTGCTAGGATATAATCGGATGTAATTAGAACTCAAAAATGAGTGAAATATAATCAAAATATTATCAAAATCAATTTTCAATCGCAAAAGTTATATTTTAGATTTTAGTCAAACATTGAGATCCATTTTTGGCAAAGTAAAACTCCGAATTGAAAAAAATCTATTTCAAGAAAAGATGAAGCCATTTGAGCTAGCATTCCAATGCACTTTGAATCGTCTCAATAAGATATCGGGAGAAAAATTTATGGCTAAAATATTGACTACTGGCAAAGACAAAAAATCAGCAGATTCAACTTTCTTTATTCGATTGGAACTCTTTTGTAAATCAATTTGAACGTAATTGTCAACCAATTTTTTACTCCTACAAATACCTAATAGTAAAATACATATTGAAGACCTTTCATATATATATCTCATACTCCAATATTCATCAATTATTATCATCAAAAGAAGAAAATTCATAGTTTTTGTAATAGAATTGAAAGGGACTTGCAAGAATTCAATCAAACGAAGATTCAAACTTGATTTTTGGATAAAGAAGAGAAAGTACAAGCGGAAATTCATCAAGAAACCATTGAAAATATTCAAGATTTCAAGATTTATTTTCATCTTCTCAATTTATTAAAAATTCGGGTTGTCTTTTCACTTAAATATTATTTCTTGTAATTTCAGTATGTTATGCTAGTTTTATACATTGTTAGGATGAGATGAACCCTTGTTTTGAGATTCCTAATATTAATTAATTATATTGACGATAAGTATGTTTATTTCTTGGATATTTATTATTGTTTTATCGACTTTTCAATTAATTAGCTATTAATTGAGATGATTTATCCGAATCTATTATTACTGAGAGAGATAATAGGTTTTTAACTAAAAATAATAAACATTGTAAAGTCTGATGGGGGATGGAGATATACATTTATACTTTACATGGTTTCTATATGTATTCTGGATCGTTCAATTCATTTATCATGTTTGCATATTTCATCGAGAGATATGAGGGTTTCATGAGGGGACTAAATTTAATAATTATCGAAAGAGGTTTTCAATTATATTAGGAACATTGACCAACAAGAATGACTACAAACTGTCACTTTAATTTGTTGTGCTAAAAATATATTAATAAGGGGTTTCAACATCTTAGTAATACTTTCACATATTTGAAATCAATCCAATTAAATTGTTTTCTAGTTTAATCGATAGTTTAGATATTAGTATAGAAAACATAAAACTTATTTGCTATTCGATTAATGTTGTTATTAATTTGAACTCGATTGAATACTTAGCTCTCGTGGATTCTATACTCTACACACTACTATATTACTTGTTCACAATTTCGTCCACTTGCAGAAAATCAAACGATCAATACAAATTAAAGATAGTAAACCATTCTGATTATTGACTTGTAGGAAAGTACGTGGCACAAACCCTCATTATTCCTTTTCAAGGCATTACCAACATATTTTCTGATAGAAAGGAATTGAAGTTCTTTTCTTCCTACAAAATATATAAGATGAGAAAAACTGAAAACTTTTCTTAAAACTATTTCAGAAACAAATGAAGGCATTGATGAATAGCAAATTGAAATAAAAATAACTTAAGAAATTTTATTGAAACAACAAATTAAGGAACAAATAGAATCTTGATTTGGGGTCATCACCTAAACCTGTAGGATATTACTTTCTACAAATGCCCGAGGGATAAAACATGGAAGGAAGTACAAGTGTCCACCAAAACATGGAGGGATTAATTCAAAGGTTATAACAAAACTAGCTCTACACAAACAAGGTTAAAAATATTTGTAAAGTTAACCAATTCTGGATAAAGAAAAAAAAAATTAACTTCAAAAATAATAATTTATACAAATTGATGAAACATGGAGGGATTAATTCAAAGGTTTCAACAAAACTAGCTCTACACAAACAAGGTTAAAAATATTTGTAAAGTTAACCAATTCTGGATAAAGAAAAAAAATTAATTTCAAAAATAATAATTTATACAAATTGATGTATTAATACATCCACAAAAGTACAAAAAAAGAAAAATGAACATGAGGAAATCAATTAATGTACACCTAACTAGGTTAATTTCTCCACTTAAGGATTGTCGAATGTCTTCTTGCGTTATAGTGGGATTGAAGTGTGCGATAGTGATGGTGGTGATGTAGAAGCTGAAATGACTGTAGTGACTTGAGAATGGTAAAATTTCACTGCAAGAATGTTGGTGAAACTTATGGATCGATTTTCAAACGAGGCAGAAATGAAATTTTTGATGTGTTTATTTGTTTAAGGTTTTGGAGTTAAATATTGCATTGGTCACTGAACTTTATACTTCGTCACGAGTTATTCACCCAACTTCAAAAATCGTCCTAGTGGCCACTGAACTTAACTACGTTACACTCCAGCAGTCACCGAATGGATTCCGTCTATATCACTTGTGTGAAAGACGTTGACGTAGCTTTTAAAATTTTCCAGATGTCTAGCTAAATGCACACATAGATTTTCTGTTCAATCAAACACACCTTATCAATTTAAGGAGTTAAATATTTCAGCACCATGTCACAACTTACGAACCAAACTTCATGAAGCGTCTCATTAGCCATTGAACTTTACTCCGTCCCACTCCGTCACTCATTGGATAAAATCCGTTTAAGTTGTTGCCCACGTGGATGACGGAATTATGAAGTAGCCAGTAAAATATGAAATCCCACACCTCACTGCCTCGTGAATCTGCTATTGCCGTCAAAACATTGTCAAAATCTGCTAATGATGAGAGAAAAGAAAAGGAATGTTTGACAGAAATCGGAACTTTAGGGCATGTTTGCCAACCAAATGTAACAGCATTATTGGGCTGTTCTCATTTTCCAATTTTCTTCCAAAGGCTCTGAAACGAGTAAGCTCCATTGAAACATTAAACTCATCAATTAAGCATTCCCCAAACCCTAACCCTGGACCCCCAAATCCATATCGATTCACCTCGTGATTCTCTCTCTATGAATTGAAAACCCCTGCAAATTTGGGAAAGTCTGAGAAGAAAACCCCAAGTGGAAGAAGACTAAATGTCTTGAGAAAAGATTGACGGTGTTGGAAGAAAAACGTGCTGGGATAGAGAAGGAGAAAGAAGGTATGCACTTTCAGGAGGAAGAAATGAAGGTTTCACTTGGCGCAGAGAAGCAAGAATGAAAAAGCTCCAATCTCGAAACTGGAGTCCGGTTCTCTTATTAGAGAACCATATTCATCTCCTACAAGAAGAAAATAGATGGAAAAAGAATGAATTTGAAGAGAAACGTGACTGAAAGCCGAGTTCGAGATATTGCAGAGCTAGTGTGTGAAAATCTTGAGCAGCAGGTGGAAGCAAAACTCTTGTTGGATGAAATCGAAAGACTGAGGTTGGGCATCTACGTAGTGTTGTTGTTCAGGTCTCTTGAAATTGGTAACGATTTCACGCGGACAAGGTCGAAAATGAGTTTGTGCATAATGTTCTTGAAAATATTGAGGATATTGAAGTTAATGTATAGTATAGTGATTGCTGGCATTGTTTAGAGTAAATGTTTAGCAGCAGGTGTGGTGATGGAAGAAATTTATTACAATGATGTGCTTTCGTGTTAAGAAATTTAGTTCAATTGAAATGTCGAGAAATGTTTTGCCTTCTGGTTTCATGCACCTTATGCAATTCTCTCTGGCTGTTAAGACTCATTAACATATCAAGCCAAGCCCTGCACAATCTATACCAGCACTAAGAGCGAAGAATCCGTCTTGGCTGCTTACCTAATGTCTCATTCAACTTCCCGTGGCAGATTCATGTTTTTACTCTTTAAAAGTGATACAGATGATGGGACCAGTGAAGATCCAACTGTAAAGCTCGTGAAAACAAAAACAACATAGCATTGAACAAAATTTCTCAGTTTAAATTGGTGAAAAAATCAAGGCGATCTTCACAAACGATGAGCAAATGACTTCACCATAATCAAGTTATAACATTAACATTTGTTTATAAACATTAAGGAATGCAAATCTCAGCAATCACTTTAACTATTTTAGGGAATGCAAATCTCAGCAATCACCAATACATTAATTTCAGCAAATTCCCCAAGAAAATTCGACAAATTACAAGGCTCTGTACACCACCAAATACCAATATATATCAACACATTGAGAGGTTTTAATTGATCATATAACCAAAACATATAATTTCTACAGCAGAACATAAGCAAAATATAAGCATTCTACCAGAATTCATCAATATAGTCCACCAGAATTTACAGTCTTACATTTTTCCTACAATCTGATATTTCCTACCATAAAACTAAACAAAAAGGTACGATAATGGTAGCCCAAACAGTCCCATCACAACTTCAGAAAACGGACACCACCAAGTTATATCCCAAAAAACTTCTAAGTTTGTGCCCTTGCCGCTCTCAACTTCCTCATCCATGCATTGTAATTCATCAAACCCTTGCCGCTCTCAACTTCCTCATCCATGCATTGTAATTCATCAACCATTTCTTCGAACTTCACTTCTATGGTTGGCATATTTGATGCATCAAAATGTCCACGTTCATTTTCTATACCAATGGGCGTCATAACTGCTGGTCCAGGTCGATCATGAGCTATATTTTCTTTGTTGGAATTGGTTAAGTATAAATATGGAAAAGTGAATTTTGTGTCAATTTTGGCCATATATTTGAACTTGATCCGATAGTCAAATTATGAAAATAAATAGACTAACTTGATCTACTTGTTGAGTAGATCGTCGTGGTATATTTGGAATCTCAAAACCAATTTTGGGTGAATGAGAAGTTGCGGTCCAAATTTGGAAGGAAAGAGAGGAAACTGGTTGGGTATTTATCTAACTCCGTTACTCGCCTAGCGTTCGAGTAGTGATGTTGTCGCTCAAGCGATAGTTGAGTGACAGGCAAGCATCAAAGTCTATATTTTTTACGCTCAGACGACATAAGGCCGACAGGCTAGCGACAGCAAAAGCTATGACCTTTAGCAAATATTACTGAATTTTGGGGGCGGCACTACACTGACAACCTTTCCTTCTCTATAAATAAAACCCTTAGGACGCCCATTTCATCATCCCAATGATATGCATTCATAGCATAACATAAAATTTCATATTTTTTCTTGGCCAAAATTTTGCATAAAAGCCGTTTTTCCATTTCATTAAAAAGGAGTACAATAACCTAATTTTTGTTTGTTGATTCTTGTGTTTTGGAGTGCTATTAACACAAGAAGATTGTCGTTGTATCTTGGGAGTTGATTGCCATCATCCATAGGCATCGTTGTTTCGACTTAAGGAAAAAAGAGTTTAACTCTTGCCTCGACTTTGATTTCATCTTATGGTGGTAGTTTGATAATTTTGTGATTTATTCTATAATCCTTGCCATTACTTTGTCCAAATTTGGTAAGATTGGTAAGTTTTTTTTAAAGCATTACTCAATTCAATTTTCCATCAACAATCTTAAGTTAATTTTGTTTTTGTTTAGTGATAACTATTCGGTTAAACTGATTCCATTTCAGTTTAACTTCTTCTACTCTTTCTTGAATTTTGATTTTGTTGGTTTATCTTCTGTTTTGTGTAAACAAAAATAAATGCGGTTAACAATATCAATACTTATTTGAATGATACATCAAATATGGAAATTTTGGTAGGAATTGTACCTAAATTACCATTGTGATTCCTCTGATTGCGATTGTTCCTCCCACCTTTCATACTAATTCCATTCCACGTGAACAGAAACCAAAGAAGTTTAGTGTGGTTGATTTTAAGAGATGGAAGCAGAAAATTTTGTTCTATCTCTTGATCCTAAACTTAACAAAATTCTTAAAAGAAAATGCTCCCGTAGTATAAGAAGGAAAAATAATAGAGTATCATTGATTGCATTGGGTTTTGGGAACATTCTGACTTCTTATGCAAAAACTACATTTTGAATTAGTTGGAAACACATTGTATAATGTGTATAGTTTCATGAAATCAGCAAAGGAACGATGGGAATCCTTGGAAAAGAAATACAAGACTGAAAATGTAGGAACTAAGAAGTTCACTGTAGAAAAATTCTTAGACTACATAATGGTAAATTCAAGGACGGTCATCAGTTAAGTACAAGAATTACTGGTTATTCTCAATGTCTCTAAATGGATCTTTTCAAGTGGTAACAATGATCGAGAAGCTAAGGACTTCAAGAACTATCTTAATTATAAGTGCAAGGATATGAATATTGAAGAACTCATTGTCCGATTGAGAATTAAAGATAACTGAAATTTGGACAAGCATATTGGGAGTCATATACCACAAGTTAAGGTTAATGTGGTGAAATCAAATAACAAAAGCAATAAAAAAGTTTTTTGTCAAACCATCCAAGAAAAATGTAAAGAAGTTCAAGGGTAATTGATATAATTGTGGAAAGGCCGGACATCACTCTGCTTATTGTCGTAAACCTAAGAAGTATGCCCAAGCGAATATTACCAAATCTGATGCAATATCTAATGATATATCATATATAAATTTGTCAACCGTTATTTGAGAATGCAACAATGTTGAAAATTCCATTGAATGGTACTGAGTTGATACGGGTGCTACCCGTCATATTTGTGCGAATGGTCTCATCCTACATCCCAACCGATGGTGAGAAATTGTTCATGAGAACTCTTCAAGTTCAAAAGTGGAAGAACAAGGCAAAG
Organism: Fraxinus baroniana; assembly: GCA_903798355.1. Classification (NCBI taxonomy): domain Eukaryota; kingdom Viridiplantae; phylum Streptophyta; class Magnoliopsida; order Lamiales; family Oleaceae; genus Fraxinus; species Fraxinus baroniana. The sequence goes on from CAIGRO010010880.1 coordinate 15,062, forward strand.
TAACTTTGAAGATGACATCGGGCAAGAAACTTAATCTTAACAATATTCTTCACGTGCCTGATATTTGTAAGAACTTAGTGTTGGAATTTGTTAAGCATGAATGATTTTAAATTAGTCTTTGTAACTTATAAGTTTATAGTTACCAAGAATAATATGTATGTAGGCAAATGTTATGTAAAAGATGGACTATTCAAGATGAATATCCTTACGATTGTACCGAACAACTCAAGGAATAAAATATCTTCTTCTATTTATATTCTTGAGTCGTCCAATTTATGACATCATAAATTAGGACATGTAAATTATAATTTTATAAGCAAATTAATGAATTTAAGTTTACTACCTATAATGCATTTTATTACAAATGGAAAATACGAAATTTGTGTAGAGGCTAAATTAGTCAATGCGCTGTTTCATTCGGTGGAACGAAACGCAACACTTTTGGGACTTATTCATACCGATATATGTGATTTAAAGTACGTCCAAACAAAATGTGGTAAAAAGTATTTCATCACGTACATTGATGATTGTACAAGATATTATTATGTATGCTTGTTGAAAAGAAAAAATGAAGCTTTGAAAGTGTTTAAGCACTATAAAACTGAAGTGGAAAATCAACTTGAAAAACGAATAAAGACGATTTGTAGTGATTGAGATGGAGAATATATTGTATCGTTTGAAGAATCATGTTCAGAAACTTATTCATCAAACTACAGCACTATACTCAACTCAATATAATGGTGTTGCTGAATGCAAAAACCAAATACTTAAGGAAATGATTAATACAATGTTGATTAATTTAGGCATATTTCAAAACTTGTAGGGGAAGCTATATTTTCGGCAAATCGTCTCCTTAATAAGATACCACACAAGAATAGGATTGAATCATGGAAATGTCGAAAACCTTCCCACAAATATTTTAAAAGTGTGGGGTGTTTAGCAAAGGTACAAATACCTAAAACTAAACAAGTAAAGATTGGACCTAAAACAATTGATTCTGCCTTATCGGATATGCAAACAATAGTAGTGCATATCGATTTTTTGTTCATAAATTTAAAATACTTGATATACATATAGATACTATCATTGAATCAAGGAATGATATTTTCTTTGAAGATATATTTCCTTATTAAGAGAAAGAATTAAAAGCTCACACCAACGAACTTATAATGCTTCAAATAAAAACTATCAAGAAGATGGTAATCATCAAATAAATGAAGAACCAAGATGCAGTAAAGACAAAGGATTCATAAGACATTTGGTCCAAATTTTTTAATGTACTTACTAGAAAATGATCTAAGGACATTCAACGAAACAACGTCCACTTTCGAAACTCCTTTTCGGAAAGAAACTATTAATAATGAAATTGAATTCATCATGAATAACCATATTTGAGAATTGGTTGAACTTCCTCTCGGAAACAAAGTTTAGGCTGCAAGTGGATCTTCAAAAGGAAATTGAAATCAGATGAATCAATAGACAAGTCTAAGGGCAGACTAGTAGCTAAATGGTATAAACAAAAAGAATGTTTTTCGATACCTATTCACCTGATACAATGATCATTGATTGTAATCGCTGCATTGCATAATCTTGAAATACATCAAATTGATGTTAAGAGTGCACTTCTAAATGGTGAATTAGAAGAAAAAATATATATGGAACAACTTGAAGGGTTTGTTGCTTCAGAAAATGAAAATAAGATGCATAAACTTGTAAATTCGTTGTATGGATTGAAACAAGCACTTAAGCAATTGCATGAAAAATTTGACAAAATTATGTTGTCAAATTATTTCAAAATTAATGAATTGACAAATGTGTCCACATCAAAACCACATCTAATGGATACGTGATTGCATGTTTATATATTGATGATATGCTAATCATGGAAAATGATTCGAACATTATTATCTCAACTAATAGATGATGTGATATTAGGGATTAAATCTCTAAAACACATGGACGTTTGTCATTGTCTCAATCACATTATATTGAGACTATAATTAAGAAGCTTAAAGCGTATGACGATAACCATATTAAGACACCAGTTGACTTGGGAGCACATCTAGCCAAAAATATCAGTGAGCCCGTATCTCAATTGATTGTCTCAATCACATTATATTGAGACTATAATTAAAAGTTTTAAGGCATATGATGATAAACTAGTTAAAACACTAGTAGACTTAAGTTTGCACTTAGCCAAAAATACTGGTGATCTCGTATCTCATTTAGAAAATTTACTTGTTATAAGAAGCTTGATGTACATTACGAACTGCACATGTCCTAATATAGCATATGCAGTTAATAAGTTGAGTAGATTTACAAGTAATCTAAGTAATGACCATTGGAAGACATTAACCTGAATTCTTAAATATTTAAGACACGCGATTAATTATGAATTACATTACTCAAGCTATCATGAAGTGTTATAAGGATATTGTTACGCATTTTATACCACGTGAAATTACCATAATTATACGATGTCAAGTTTTGTAATATAGTAATGAAATGGAAAATGTCGAACTCACAGGGATTGATACTTGATTTCTATCGAGTATTATAATTGTTTAGTTTCCACTTTATTTAGACAATCAAAATTGAATCAATGTTCTGATTTTAATCTAATGTGGATAAACTAAAATTTGGCAAGTCAACGGAAGCAAATTTTAAAGAAGTTATCAAATTATAGAAGCCTAGGGAATGATTTCATCATACTATCGACAAAGCTTTTCAAACTATATAATGTTAACTAAATCAGATTTTTCTTAATTTATAGGGAAGAACCTTAATATAATTATATTCCCTCTCTCAAGTGCAAGATAAAACTTATCTCTATAATTTAATTCAAATATCTCTATTTTGAATTAAATATATAGAAATTTTGATGTACGTGGTTCTTGATTCAAGCCTCAAAGATTCATACTTTCTCTCGAAATCTACGAAACATAAGTTATGTTGTTCTTTGAATGACCTAAATTTCCCTCTCTTGAGTACCGAAATTTATGCACCAATTCATTCAACTATTGGACAGTTAGTTGAACGCATTAAACACAAACAACATAAATAAATTAACAGAAAAATCCAAAAGAGCTAAATATATAGGAATCAAACATGTCTCAAGTCGATTACATCAAACCCTATATCTAAAGATTTAGTTCATAAT
>CAIGRO010010922.1:0-11759 GCA_903798355.1 Fraxinus baroniana
AAAAAAAAAAAAAAACTTGAAAATGTAGACAATAAATAGATGGCTAAATTAGCAAAAAGCCAAAACTTTGAAATAAAATTTCATTTTTCTTTAATCGTAGTACAATAGTTATAGTGCTCCAGTATGCTTTTTCTTCCGAATTGACTCCTTTATAATTAAATCAAAATTGACCATTGTCTGACGCTCTCCCTCTCTCTCTCTGCACATCATTGGCGGATTCCAACCCATAATTTAACCCATTTTGATACCCGACCGAAATCCGCGACCTGCCTCCAGTTGTGACTTGACCAACTCATGCCTAAGGTCGTGTTTGGAGGCTTTCTACTTTCTTTTAAAGACATATTTTAGTCCCTCGAGACATATTTGGACCGAAGTAAATAANGACCGAAGTAAATAAAAAGAATTGGTCTTTTAAAATTAATAGTTTTTAATACTCCCACTTTTCCTCTGAGGGTTAGTTTGATTACAAAGGTGAAAAATGAGCGGAAAGAAAATATTTTAAGGAGAATTAATTTGTCTAGAAATTATTTTATAAGAAATTGTAATTAATTGTGTTTGATTAGTATAATTTTACATAGAAAATATTGAAAGTTTGGTGTCCGTTTGACTTCATTTATTATGAAAATTGTCTATTAAAGTGATAATTTTTTTTTTCTTCCATTAGGTTTAGAATTTGTTCCAATTTCAAAAAATAAAATTACCATACTAAATACTATTCGTTTGACTTTGTTTTGCATGAAAATTGTCAATAAAAATGATAAATATTTTTACTATTGTGTTTAGATTTTTTTTCTAATTGTAAATTAAAAAAAATTGGGAAATTTTTTTCAACCAAAACATCAAGAATTTATTTTTATCAAAAATGTGGAAATGAGGAAAGGTGGAGAAAATTTTCCAGGAAAAATTTTGTCAATCAAACACTATAAAAATTGAAAAATAAATGAAAAATATTGCGTATCAAACAGATCTTAAGATTTGGTATTTTGCTTTTTCCTCCTAACACACTGAAGCGCATTTTGATCTACCAAATTCTTAAAAGCAATAAATAAAAAAATTATCATATTACTTCAAGCCCGTGTTTGGTTCCATTTTTATAACTCATTTTTAACCAGATAATGATGGGATTCATGAATTTTATTAATTTTTCAATAATATATTTTATCAATTTTATCAAAATCTTAATTTTAGTAGAACTGAATAGAGCTTAGAAGGGAATCTGTCCCTGTTTGAGCCTAATTTTCTTTAAAACTCATTTTAAACTCCACACTCACATAAAATAATTTTATAAGTAAATTCAAAATCTTTTCCTTATTTTTTTTATCATATATTCTTTAAAAAATCACTATTTCAAAATATTTTTTTTCCCAAAAGGGTGTCAAAACAGTGGTTTTATTTGTGTCAAAGACTCAAAATTAAGGTTGGATATGGTCTTATTCGGTTCAGTTCGATTATCAATTTTCGGATATTTAGTAAGTGGAAGCGTCCGATTCAAATTTAATTATGGAATTGTTCGATTTCGGGTTGGTCCGACCCAATTTGGTTCCATTCAGTTCCTAAGTTTCACTTTCATACAATAATTCATTTTTTTTCATATCTACAACAATGCTACATTAATTCAATTATGATATTTTAAATCTTTACTTTTTACAAAATAATGTAACACAATTCTCGTGATATCTTTTGTGCCTGTATTTATTGAGTTTTTCATAAATTTGACTGTTAAAATCACAAGAAGAGGAAGATGATGAACTCACAATAATGAAGAGATGCACAATCAAGCTTCCAATTCGATTTCTCCAAAACGACGAAAATGGTATTTCGGTAGAATAAGATATTTGGGTAAAATTTAGAAATATTTGATTAAATTGAGTTTGGTTGGAAATTATAAATATGAAAAATCATATTTTGAGTTTGACCTAAATTAATTAATTAACAAATTTATTTAGAGGGAATAAAATAATATGATTTATTTAAGATAAAAAAAATTAAAAAATTAGGAAAATTCGATTCTTAAAAAAATAGTGATTTTTGAAAAAATGTGTGATTAGAAAGTAAGAAAAAACTTAAGGTTTACATGAAAGACATTTTATTTCGAGAATGTACAGTTGAAAATGAGTTTGAAAAAAAAAGTTTTGAAATAATGATAGACAAACAAATGCTAAAATTGATTTATTCTATATTCATTAAAGAAAATAAATAATTGAAAAATGTCTTTTGTAATTTTGTACGCTCCTTCCTTGACATTATTGTACAATCAAATGTGTACGCATTGATTGATACTGAAAAATGTCAAGTGTTAGCAAGTTAAGAGCTTGTTTCGTGCAACTTAAAATTCAATTAAAATTAAAAATATGATCGTTTTTGGGTCCTACTCGTCTAATAAAAATTAACAATAACAGCTAATTTTTCAATTTTAATTCGATTTTAATCTCTATCGAACACGCTTTAAGTAAGAATAAGACTACTTGTACAATCAAATGTGTACACTTTGATTGATACTTCTTACGTATCAAAAATCTAACCATTAATTGAAAATCTTGTTTATAAAATTAATGTGTCCAAATTTGTCAACACACATGAGCGTAAGTCATGATGTAAACTAAAGTGTACATATAGAATAGCTCGTTAAGTAACTAGAGCGAAGAAAAAGTTGGAAATAATAAAAGGAAAAAAGGGCATCCAAACGCTCCCTAGCTCCTACCGGCCAAAACCTCACTTTCAAATATCCTCTGAATTTGACTGGCATTTAAATTTCATTTCGCGTAAATTTCAACATCATTTACATTTGTATTTGCATTTCATTTATATTTCAATTGAATTTCAAACCGTTCCTCCACTTCTCTAGTACACACAGTTGAACCTCTCTCCCTGCAGCACAAAACAAGGCCCATCTTTAGCTTTCGCTCGATTTTTCTTCTCCCTCCTATATACATACATACGCACGCTTCCCCTATATCTCCGTATGGGTACCTGAAACTTTTTTTCTACTCTCTTTTTTATTTATTGTTATCTGTATGATAAAAATTTCTTAAGTGGGAACTCCATTTGTTGCAACCTTTGATTTTTATTTTCTTCTTAAAATTCAAACCCAAGATCGATAATTGACTGACCAATTTACAGATCTTGTAAAAAATCTTCATTTCGGATCATCGGTAAGTTTTATTTAATGGGCAGCTTTTCTTACTTCGCTTGGATTTACTTTAATTTTTAGTCGGAATATCTGAGTTAAAGAAATGATTATTTTAATATATAAACTCGATTTATTCATTAACTTGTGAACTTGTATATGCTTCTAGACTTGTTATGGTACACTGGTACAGGTATATCGTGGTTTCATCTTGATCTTGTAGATCTGTGCTTCTTTGTAATGATTCATGACGAATATAAACATAGGACACGCGAATGTTTCTTTGTGTTTATGTGCATATGTATCTTTGCTTTCAAAATTTTTATCTTTTTGAGATATGTGTAATTAATTAGTACTAGAAATATGAATTTTTTCTATTTCTTTTTTGTTTTTGCGAGAGATTTTGTGTTTGAAAATTGACAATGATTTTCATCCGCTAAATTTGTCCTACGAAGTCGTTGTCTAGCTGATGCAATAATTGGCCCGAGAAGTATTTAATTCCTTTGGGAAAGTTGGGGTCTATGATATTTTTAACCATTTACGAGCAAAAAATATTTGAAGCCTTGTGTTATTGGTTGAACAAGTTGCTTGAATTTTGTTTTGATCTCAAGATTTTGAAGTTTATGACTAAAAATGGTCTGTTTGCAATCATTATGCCGAAATTGTTGATTCTTGGTGTAAAATGAGCTTTTGTATTGTTATTATTCAATATTTACTCTTTAGTCTCAAGATAATAATTTTTTAAATGAATTTTAACATTTTCAGAGCTTCATAAGAATTAATGAATCATGATAGAGTTTCTTTTCAAAGATTACTGTTTTAATTTCTTATTTTCAGTTAGATATAATATGCTCTTGATCTAAACAACGCTGTTCTTGATTGACTGCAGCTGATTGAAGTATGTGCAGTGGCCCAGAGCAATCAAATACAAGTTCAACTACTGCTCTATCCACCATGGCCACCAAATCAAATAACATGAAGGACACAAGTAATTTAGCTGTGGAGACTGAAGATTCTTTTTCTAGTTTACTTGAATTTGCTGCCAACAATGATGTGGAGCAATTCAAGAGATCCATTGAGCTTAATTTGTCTGCAGTTGATGAGGTTGGTATTTGGTACCTTCGCAAGAAGGGTTCAAAGCAGATCACACCTCAGGAAAGAACCCCCTTGATGGTTGCTGCTACCTATGGTAGTGTTGATGTTTTGAAACTGATGGTTGCTCTGCCGGAGGTTGATTTGAATAGAATATGTGGTAGAGACAAGTGTACTGCCCTCCATTGTGCTGCTTCTGGTGGCTCTATTCTTGCCTTTGATGCCATCAAGCTGCTACTGTCGGCTGGTGCAGATCCAAATATTGAAGACGCTAACCATCATCGCCCAGTTGATGTGATTGTTGTTCCTCCTAAACTTCTGGGTGTTAAAGCTGCTCTTGAAGAACTGCTTGTGAACAATATTTCTGATGGATCAGTAGGCGAGTACAATTTAAGGGTATCAGTATCTAACTCAACTGCTTCACCTGTTCTATCTTCTTCCCCAGAAAGTAGGTCTCCAGGTTCACCATCAGATTCGACATCTTCTCCTATGGCTTCTAAGGCAAATGATGTCCCTGCTAAATCTACGTCGGAGAAAAAACAATACCCGGTGGATCCATCTCTTCCCGATATCAAGAATAGCATATTCTCAACTGATGAGTTTCGCATGTTTTCATTCAAGGTCAGGCCTTGTTCAAGGGCCTACTCTCATGATTGGACCGAGTGTCCTTTTGTTCACCCAGGAGAGAATGCTCGCAGAAGAGACCCACGAAAGTACCATTACAGCTGTGTCCCTTGTCCTGATTTTCGAAAGGGTGCCTGTAGGCGAGGGGATATGTGTGAGTACGCTCATGGCGTGTTTGAGTGCTGGCTACACCCGGCTCAGTATCGGACAAGACTCTGCAAGGATGGCACAAGCTGTGCTAGACAAGTGTGTTTCTTTGCACACACGCCGGAGGAGCTTCGACCCCTCTATGTTTCTACTGGATCTGGTGTTCCTTCACCAAGGTCAGCTGCCTCTGCAGCTAGTGTCATGGACATGGCTGCAGCCTTGAGCCTTTTACCTGGGTCACCTTCTTCTCACTCTGTCATGTCTCCTGCATACAAACAACCCATGTCGCCCACTGCAAATGGGATGTCTCATTCGTCTGCAGCTTGGCCTCAACCAAATGTCCCGACCCTTCATCTCCCTGCTAGCAACACCCAATCCAGCCGTCTCAGATCTTCTCTTAGTGCCCGAGACATGCTACCTGAGGATTTGAACATGATGCAGGATTTTAATGCTCAGCAACTTGTTTTGAATGACTTGGCTTGTTTTTCACAGCCACATCCTAATTCTGGTGCTTTGAATCATTCTGGTCGGTCGAATACACTAACTCCTTCCAATCTTGAGGAACTATTTTCTGCAGAGATCACATCATCACCTGGATATTCCGATCAGGCAATGGCTTCTGGTGTATTTTCTCCTAAGCACAAATCTGCGGTTCTCAATCAGTTTCAGCAGCAACATCAGCAGCAACAGAACGTGCTTTCACCGATCAATACTAACATATTTTCCCCTAGAAATGTTGAACACTCTTTGTTGCAGGCTTCCTTTGGTGTCTCATCTCCAAGGATGTCGTCACCAAGAAGTGTGGAACCCTCGTCACCAATGAGTGCCAATTTTTCAGCCTTTGCTCAACGAGAGAAGCAGCAGCAGCAGCTGCGTATCCTCAGTTCTCGAGATCTTGGATCAAACCGTGCCTCCATTGTTGGGTCTCCTGTGAATTCCTGGACCACTAAGTGGGGGGGAGCCTCCAATGGTAAAGTTGATTGGTCTGTTAATGGAGGTGATCATGCTCATATGAAAAGATCAACTTCTGTTGAACCCAATAACGAGGGAGAGGAGCCTGATCTGTCGTGGGTACAATCGCTTGTCAAAGAATCACCACCTGAGATGATGGAGAAGTTTGCAGCTCCTATTTCTGGTGCTGCCCCATCCGGTGAGGGTTCAAAATCGAGTTCTCAAATTGATTCTATTGATCAGTCAGTTTTAGGAGCTTGGCTCGAGCAGATGCAACTTGATCAGCTCAGAGTCTAGTAATTGAAACATGAATTCATTTCAATTAGACAAACAAGACTTCTAGGAAGTATATATTCTTTTGGTCGCTTATTTTTGCTGGCGGTATACCATGGAAAGAGAGGAGTATTTGAGGCAATGCTGGAGTTTGGAAGTTCATGGTTTCAATTTTAAGCTAAGAATATATTTTTTTGATAATAATATTCAACTTCAATCATTTGTTGATTAATACGGCTGGAGTTTTCATTTGTTACTTGCGCTGTACTAAAAAAAGACTCATGGGCAATGTTCTAATTGTATTTCATATATTTAAGTTTGTTATTTAAATTCTCTCTTCCGAATGTTCCATTCTATTGAATCATCATTCATGGTGGTTCCATTTTTGAAACTGGGCAGGATTGCAACACTATAACTTAGACCTAGGTAACATATGTTGAGGCCGATCACCTCACTGCACAGGCTTGAGGATAAGAGTGTCATAAAAGGTTTAGTTTATCTTCGTTGAATATTTTTTTTTTTGGATAACCGTGGATGTTCGGGCCACTTGCGAGCACCTCGACTAATTCCACGGGCCCCTGAAGTTTACAATCGTTTCTCATATCAGTGGCCCTGAGGGGACTCGAACTGGTGACCATTGGGGAGCAAACCCAAGACCATTTTTTTAGGAAGAAGTAGGTTTTGAATAGTGATTGATGGGATAATGTGTGGTGAAAAAGTAATGAAAAGATTTAGATTTGTGTGTAATATTATTTTATTTGGAGAATGTGTGGTTGAAAATGAGTACTGTAGAAAAATGAATGTAAAAAAATGAGAAAGAATGGGGCTCAAACACAAGCTTAGTCTATCTTCGTTGAATATTTTTTTTTTTGGATAACCGTGGATGTTCGGGCCACTTGCGAGCACCTCGACTAATTCCACGGGCCCCTGAAGTTTACAATCGTTTCTCACATCAGTGGCCCTGAGGGGACTCGAACTGGTGACCATTGGGGAGCAAACCCAAGACCTGACCAATTGAGCTACCTCTCAGGGTTATCTTCGTTGAATATCAATTGATTTTGAATTGAGATGTTTGAAACTCGTTTCAAAAGGAAAGTAGAAGTCTTTGCTTTGAGTGAAAGTCATTAGATTGTTCGATCCTAATCCTAGCCTCGTAAGTACGGAAAACCACTGGTACAGGGTTTTTCTATCAGAACGTTTACAGGTATTGTGTTGACAGCACATAATTGGTAGTTTCCCTTTTTTATGGGCCAACTATCAATGAAATATTGGTAACTGTGCACATGTAAACCGCCTATGAAACTTTCCCTGTACATGTAGAATTTTTCCCCAAGTTATCAGTATGTAGGGTTATGCAGTACTGTACAGAAGTCTTGATAAGATTTTATCATCTATTGCTAGCCATTTATGTGTGTCCTATATTTGGGACAAAATCTAAGGGAACAAATACAATAAAATTGGTGGGTTCCATTTTGGGATGTGATTTGTTTATCAGATAAGGAAGATTAGATGTGATGGGATAGAGACCTGGACGGTGGGTGGGAGTTGTATCATCTTCTTTGACACGAACCACTGATGAAGCGTGTGAGTGGTTAGCGCTTTTATTGTATTTAACTACACGACGTAGTTTTTGACGGAGTCCTTGGTTTTGATAGTGATCTGTGGGGTCCAGAAATGCGACTTTATTGTGGGTTCTGCACTCAAAATGAATTAGGTATGTATATTCAAAGAAAAATCAACGTCAAGGGATGTGGCGGCATTGCCCCTGGGAGAAAGGACAACTTCAAGAGTTCGGTATGGATAAAACCTATGAAAAAATAAAGAAAATTGAGGTTTTATTATATTTTACAATTTTCCTGATTGTACATACGCTTTTAATAGACCGATTTACAGATACTGAGGTGGTAACGTTTCAATGACTGGATTAATTATGTTTTTTGTCAGAAATTATGTGAGATTTTGCCACCCGTAAAATCGGTAAACAGGCGATACATGTAGCATTACTCTATTTTTTTTTTTTTTTTTTGTAGAATAAAAATATCCATTTCGCCACGATACACGTTTTGGTCATTTTCTAAAGACATCCATAAATGATTTCGTTGCTTCTTTTTCTATTTCTTTACTTGTAGATTTAATTTTTCTTTCCTTCTGTTTTCCCATATCTGTATACCACCTTAACGACGACTCTTCTATGTTAATATTGTGGAATTCATATGAACAATTACATGAACGCCTTAAGGTTTTAGAATTTAAAGTACATTTTCAAGAACATGTAGAGGATAAACAATGGACCTTAGTACACGACGGAATCTAATTGCATTTGCATATTTCCAATCTCTACACACACTTATAATTGTTTTTCTCTCTATTTGACTCTCAAATGATAGCATAAATAATTTAGAGGTATGTGCTCTTTTACAGGTAGAGACTAGAGAGAACCAATTTCCTAGTTGAACTACGGTTTATTTCTCATTTCCTGAATGGAACTAAACTTTTTCAAGAATTTAAGGTTTACCCATAATACATAAGTTTCATTTCTTCTACCATGTTATGAATACACACTTATTATTTCTTTTTTCATAAATATGTGTCGACCATTTGTATTGAAAGCAAAATAAATTACACACCGCTCTCTCTTCCTTAGCATTATTTCTTGCTACATTTTTTTTTTTTCCAGTTCCATTGCCATAAATCTAACTATACATATCACATTCTCCTTTTAAAACCACAAATTTTGGTCACACGCTATTATCAAATTTTATTTTATTTATTTATTTTTTTTTCCTGAAAGTATTGTTAATTATGATACGATTTATTAGGGGTGTCCAAAAGTCCCGAATCGAATTGAAGCGAACCGAGCGGTTCTTCACAAGTTAAATACCCGAACGGGTACCCGAATCGAGAACCGATGAGTATGGATCGGATCTAAACCAAGAACCGAAAAATCGAATGAGACCCGAAACTAAATAATTTTTTTATTTTATTTATTTATTTTATTTTTTTTCTAAATAAATTAACAAATTAATTAATTAAATCAGACCATTTCATAATTTTAAGCCTTGTACCTCAATTTTTTAATATGAATTACCGATATTTTAATATTAATATTTACTTTTTGGTATTTGTATGCATTGAATTAATGTTATTTGACAGTTATTTATATATTTTTGAATTGAGTTACGTTAATTTGTAAAAGTTACGAATGAAATGTCATTAGTCATATTTATGTACTGTTGCTGTAAATGTTAAAAAATTTAATTAGACATGGAACCGAAAGGAACTGAACCGAATCGAACTTGAACGGTTCCATAATTATATTTGGATTCGACGGGTCCATTTATTAAATACTCAAAAATTTTGGAATCGAGCAGAATCGAACCGAAATGACCCACGAACAGCCCTACGATCTATGCAAAATTTCTCAAAAGTTTGTTATTCGTACACCATAATCTTAAACTAAGGTAGATATGATTTTCCCTTTCCTTTATCCATGCTTCGTTGCCTAAGAGAGAGGGTTCTAAATTAAAGAATCTATAGAAGAAAAATATAGTAAATGTAAATCTAGAATTTGCTCCAATATAAGTATGAAAATCTCTTTAGCCCTTGTTTTGAACAGTGAACTTTTGAAAAATATATGGTTAAAAAGTAGGAAAAAAGTTTTGAGTTCACATGTACAATATTTTATTGTATGAATGTGTAATTGAAAATGAGTATGTAGAAAAAAACGCTCTCTTGCTCTCTCTCTCTCTCTCTCTCGTTTCAGTGTGTTGTCCAATAGTAGGTAATAAGTGTATTTTATACACTTATTTGGGTTCTAAAATATTGACATTTTGTAATTATTTTAATGAAATTATAGCTTGATTTATTATATAATGTGTTATTAGTTGAGACTCGGTGAATGGAAGTGAATTGAAAGAAATAAGCAAAAATTGGCAAGATCCAAAGTTTGGAGGTTAAAGTACAAATATTCAAAAGTTGTGTCGGAGCTCACGATGAAGATTTGAGAATACTAGAGGTCAATTGGATACAATTAAAAGTCAAAAGGAGTGAAATTATGGCCAAAATATTTTCACAAATCAATTTTCAACTGCACATGGATGTTCAGATTTTTAGTTGGAGATTGAGACCCATTTTGGCCTAGTAAACGTTCGAATTGGAAAAGAAGTATTGCTATCAAAGACTATAGTTATCTTTCCGAAGCATTTTTAATCGCCTTAATCAAATATTGAGAGAAAATTATGACAAAAATACTGAGAAAGACGCAGAGTTTGGAACAACAACAAGGCACTGTGAAGAGACAACAGAAGCATAGATGCAGGGCCTAAGCGCTGCACTCATAGGGCCTAGGCAAACGCGCCTAGGCGTTGCCTCCTATCGCTTAGGCGCATCGTCGCTTGTTTTAGGATTATGATGTTTCGACCTGCAAAAAGTCCAGAAAGACTCCAAAAATTGAAAAATCGTGTAGGGGATATAAATAAAAGACAGAAGACACTTTTATGGGGTTCCACACATTGAGAAACAAAGATACAACTAGAGTTGAAGATCACAATTCAAAGGAGAAAAATATCAAAGAATTCAAGTTGTGAAGCATTGATTGGAAGAAGAAGAAGATCTTGGTGTAAACTTTATTTCTTTTTCTAGATCTATATTTAAAATCCGATGATGTACTCAATAACTTCTTATTTTTCTTCTTCATTTATTATGAGTAGCTAAATTTTATATTTAGGGCGAACGATGTAATCTACTTGAAGACATTTATGTCTTTTATTCAAGATTCATGGTATTTTATCGTCATGTGTTGATTTTATTATGAGTTTAATGCATTAAATTTATTGATCACTAATTTGATACATAGATGCAGGGCCTAAGCGCTGCACTCATAGGGCCTAGGCAAACGCGCCTAGGCGTTGCCTCCTATCGCTTAGGCGCATCGTCGCTTGTTTTAGGATTATGATGTTTAGACCTGCGAAAAGTCCAGAAAGACTCCAAAAATTGGAAAATCGTGTAGGGGATATAAATAAAAGACAGAAGACACTTTTATGGAGTTCTACACATTGAGAAAACAAAGATACAACTAGAGTTGAAGATCACAATTCAAAGGAGAAAAATATCAAAGAATTCAAGTTGTGAAGCATTGATTGGAAGAAGAAGAAGATCTTGATGTAAACTTTATTTCTTTTTCTAGATCTATATTTAAAATCCGATGATGTACTCAATAACTTTTTATTTTTCTTCTTCATTTATTATGAGTAGCTAAATTTTATATTTAGGGCGAACGATGTAATCTACTTGAAAACATTTATGTCTTTTATTCAAGATTCATGGTATTTTATCGTCATGTGTTGATTTTATTATGAGTTTAATGCATTAAATTTATGGCTTATTAGCACAAAACGTCCCTACGTTTGACAGTTAGTGTGCAAAACGTCCCAACGTTTCATTTTTTTGCATTTTCGCCCCCATTTAAACGTTTCAGTATGGAAAACATCCCTTTCACTATTTTCTGTGTAAAATGACCAAAATACCCCCGATTTTCAATAAAACA